>JAKSZP010016154.1:0-86507 GCA_022478985.1 Massospora cicadina | reverse complement strand
TCCGAAGACATTCACCCTCAAACTGGTTACATGCAACTCCACAGGGGACAAACGATGTCTAACGCGCCTGCCCCACTACCACCCTTTCCTCTTTCCTGGATTGACTACCTAGACTACCAAGACGTCCCATATGACTTGCGCACCCAAAAGCAGGTGTGGGACCTCGTCACCTGCCCCCTCTTATCCCCAATAGTGTGCTCCACAGTGTAGCAATACATGCGCCGTACGTTTAGAACAGCTGACCATACTTTCTCAATGTTCAAGACATGTGCCATCTGCGGCGGACCCAACATACTAGCACACCGCCTGGAAGAGTGCCCGCCATCCGCACATATCTGGGCCAACGTGATGCATTTGTTTCAACAATCACCTACAACTGAATTCTGACTATTCCGCGATATCCTGGCACTCAACATGGCCTCGCCTATCCCCCAGACACTAAGGGCTCTAATTGTGAGCATTGCAATATGGTCCATTCACACAATTACCCTTGACGCCTTCAACGGGATCCTCCACAATTTCAACCAAGCCATCATCAGGTTCCACAGCCATTTTGCCGACCACTTCCAAGCCTGGCTGTTTGGCTCAAACCCACACAAATGGAAGAAATGGATGGGCAACTGGATTCCAATAAGGTTCCTTTGTTATAACTTTGAAAACCTCACAGTCTTCATAGGCGGCACACCCTACTAGCCCCTGAGCTGCCATGCCACTTAAGGTCTAGTCACCCACCACCCGTGGCCCCCAGCCACACCCAAGTGTGCCAAGTCATATTTTTTTGAGTCCCTTTGTTTTGCGCTCTCTTCCCTTTCTGTTTTCCGTTTTCCTCTTCCCAACATCTCAGATGTGTCTGTCCCCTGGTCGGCCATCCTCGTATAAATAAAAAAAATTGTTTAATTACATCAATCAATATTGTCATTGTTGTTAGTCTGTATTACCAACCATAAGAACAAAATTATATATCTTTAATTAATGTATATAACCAAAATTAGATTGAGATTTCAATTAATCTGGCTACTTGAGTATTCTGCCAACTAGAACCAATACAAAGATCATCATTTAGCAAGCCCAAAAGCCACTGTCAGAATTAAATTCTATGCTATGATATTTCAGTTATAAAAAACTTTGTTGAAACAATTAATTTTAATTCATTTTCCCCAAAGTGCTGTAATCATACAGTATATCTTTAATCTAGTGCAAACTAGCTGCACATCATAAATTGACATCTAAGCGCCAATTGCAACATCTGGTGCTAATTACAGGGGGCACTTTTGCAACCTATACACTAATGTTAGTATAATGACTCATCCTGTACACCATTGCCACTATGATTTAGATTGACTCACTAATGCTGAAGCAGCTGATTTAAAGACCAGAATATTTTTAAACTATTATTTTCATATTAGCAATAAAGTTTGTCTACATTGGCCCAATCTCAATATTTTGTTGACTCAATTCATCAAGTTAAATATTGTTAATAATCTTAATGGCAATCAATACCGCCTTGACAGCCTTGTCATGCCTTGAAAAGAACTATTTGCTCCAACACTGACCTTGTTATGTAGATTGACTCCCTGCGCATACTATTCCACTAATGCTTACAATAAGAAAAATTCCATCAAGGGAAACCTTATTATCTGGTGTTGGAATCCTGGCATGCTTACTTCTCAAAGGTGCTTTTTCATAGTATTTCAACAATTTATCAGTTTTGTGAGTATCAAAACTTTCAGCTTGCTAATAAAGATCAAGGGAAAACTAAACTACAAGGAGATTTTAATTATACTAGTTTATTTTTAATGATTATAGGGACAGGAGCAATTCCCCATTAGAACATAGCCTCTTAGTATTTAAAGTACTTTTAAGCCAGAAATAATAGAGGCAAGATATTCACCATAAGCAGAGGGTAGCTTAATTAGGGAATATGACAATTTGACCTATTAGAGCTCTCTCAAGAATCTCCTTTCCTCTCCTTGACTTCAGATGATGGGTCAATAGCAGGTAGGATGAACCCGTGGAGTAAGGATTTTATATTTAATCTGATAAAACCTCTTGGAATTTTTTCACCTCATGGAAACCCCTTCAGGTCTATAAAAGGGGGTGGTTTCCGCTTAGAAATTTAAACTAAATTGCAGGTGGGCCATGGGGGACCTCTGAATAATCCCACAAATTTTCTGAGGGTTCAGCATAAACATATCACCAACAGCAAGGATATTTGGCTGAGTAATAGGATTAAAAGTGTTAAAATCAACTGGTATTATTCAGCTGAGATTTGGAATAGGTGATTTTATGTTTATTTTTAGTGGGACTCGACCCTAAAACATTCTTACCACATAGTTGAACATCTAATTGTTTGACATTACCCCCTCAAGAATGTTGGGGTGAGAATAGGGGTGCAAGAACCATCCATGGACTCAATTAATGGTAATTCCAGAAGCAAGGGATCTGATAGATATACATCTTCACACTTATATTTGACAAAAAGTCCTTCCCATATGAAGCCAAGCTTCTCACTTATGACTGCAATGTGGTTATGGTAGTAAAATACTAAGTCAGATATTTGAAAAGTAGGCAAAGATGGTCTAAACTCATTAGCTTCCTGACCCACTTTAGTAACCATTTTAGTTAGGTTAGCCATAGCTTCATATTATAATTGAATGATGTATTGGGCCGACCCCCTCATGGCCTTGTCAGGATCATTGGTCTGACCAGAGAATACAACTTTAGCTAAGAGAGCAGGTATCTCAGGTTCATGACCATATAAAATTCAGAAAGAAGACATTTTTAGTATTGGTGATAGCTAATGTGATAATCCATAACAGCACTAGGCAGAAATTAATCCCAGTGTAGAGGGTCAGAAGTTGCCATTTTTTGCAGTATAAGAACTAAGGTTCCATTCACTTTTTCAAAGGTTGTCAGTATTCTCCATATGCAAAGTGGAAGTTTTGTCCCTGGGAGAATACCAACTGACACCAAAATGTGAGACAATTTTTGAGATGCACAAATAGTCCCAAAAGTCCTGAATTAAGGTTTGATTCTATTTTATCATTTTGGACTTTGAATTTAGATATTGTTTAATTACTCTAAATTTGAATAATGAACATTATGTTTTACCTTCATTCACTTCACCTAATCCTGAACTTTTTTTGAATCAGCCAATTCATTTAACAAATATTTTATCATTCAGAGATCTCAGGAATCTGCCGCTATAAATAAAGAAGCCCCATGAGCGGCAAAACTCTTCTCTTTCTTTTTTTAGTACTAGATGGTCCCAACCCAAGGAAAACTCTTCTCTTTCTGTCACACCTTTTCAAGCAATCTCTTTACCCAACTTGATCCTGATTCTCTACCAAAGTCTACCCATCATTATCACAATATCTTTATTAACTGTTGCTATAAAATAGTACCAGGAGATTAAGAAGCTTAGCTGACCTTACAGTTGAAATGAGAGGATAAATCACCTGGGAATAAAAATTACTTTTTGCAAATTCTTATTAATCCTGATTTCCCTTTTTGTTTTCAACAGTACTTTAGTAGTACTGATTTATTTTTAAATAAAGTACTTCTTTCAGCTGAGTTACTAAGTTTTCTATTTTTATTAAGTTATTTATTCTAATGGAGAAAGTCTTATTCACCCCAATGCTGTCTGCCATGGTCCGCCATCTAAAGTGGGCACTGGACAAAAGTTTCCTCAAAGCCTCCTCGCCATTTAATATGGCTTCCTAGGCTGATAACCTAGGGGCTATACTAGGATTTTTTTAATTTATAATGATTCCTTTGTTTGGCCCATTTGCGAATTAAGATGCGTGGCAGCTCCCCCTTTTGGGTTGGGCACCACTAGTACTAAATAATGAGAAAGTCTTTTCCAGTGCTGAAAACTTTGAAGCCCTGCCCTCAGATTCTCACAATGCCAGTGATTTCCCCTTTCCGCCTGACAACGGTACCATTTTTAGAAAAGTCGTAGGAGGCCAAAAAGAGCTGTTGTGCCCTCATGGAGATAGCTAGAATCTTGACCACTCTGGAGGTGAAGTTCTTTCAGTTGTTTCAGAGGAGGACTTGGGGACATCCATGGCAAGTGAAAAAAATCTGATGAAGGAAAGTGGCGATAGCTTTTGTAGTTTGGGTAGGGGGCACCACAGCTTAACCCATTTTTGTAAAATGATCAATACCTACTAAGATATATTAATTTTCCACCAGTATTCTGGTGGAGAGGGCTAACCACATTTAGGCTTATTGTGTGGAAGGGCTGTTGAGGCGTATTAAGTTGGTATTGATACTTAGTCTTAAGGCTAGATTGCCTTTTACAGGTTATACAGGCCTCCAGGTCCTCAATAATGAATTCCATGACTCCCTCCCAGCAACACCATTCTTTAACCACTAATAAGTTTTTTTACCCTCTATGCCCCAGGATAGTATGAGCATCCAGGATCACAGGTACTCCTCTGAAAGTCTAAGATAGAGCAGCCAATGGCCCCTACCTTTTTTTAACTTCCCGCTATAAACCTTTGTGTTGCGGGAGTGTCAAGATAACATCTTCTAGATGGGTTTACCCTCATCTTTCAAGCATTAGGGGTCATAAGGAAGCTATGTAACCTCTCAGCCTAACTATTATATAAATTAGAATGGGCAACCGCTTCAACCCATCAATGTTCATGTGGTGAGTTTCCATCTCAGAGCTCTATGGTCATATCATAATTATGGAGCTTTAAGGCCCAACGAGCCTTTAGCTTAGTGGGATCCTTCATATTCTGTAACCAATTTAAGAGGCGTGGTTAGTAATTCCTGTAGATGAAGACTTATATAAAAAGGGCGGTATTATCTGACAGCAAGCAAGACTGCAAGTCACTCTATTTCTGTGACGCTGTAGTTACATTCAGCCTTTAAAAACATTTCGCTGAAGTAGGAAACAGGATGATTGACCCCATGCTCATCCAATGAGCCAGGATGGCTTCAAGGCATAGTCAGAGGCGTCAGTACATAGAATGAAAGGTTTACCATAGTTTGGGTGGCGTAGGATAGGCCTTCATTGCAGAAACTTCTTTATCATCTCAAACACGGACTTTTATTCAGCATCCCAATATAAAGGAGTGTTTTTAGCCAAGAGGCATATGAGGTCTCAAAGAGTTGGATGAACTTGAGGATGAATTGATGGTAATACCCTATCATGCCCAGAAACACCTGGATATCCCTCAGGGTTTGGGACGCAGTCATTTTAGAAAGCTTCAACATTATCTTGTACGCTGAATCCCTTCCTATAAAATGGCTTGTCCAAGGGAATCCAATTTCTTCTAGAAAAAATATATATTGAGGGCTTTAGCTTAATGTTAGACGCCCACAAGCGTTGAAAAGCTTCCTTTATATGCGTCAGATGCACGTTAAAGTTTTAGAGAAGACAGTGTTGGACCACCAGGGGAGAAGCTCTGGTGGTACAAGTGTCCAAAAGGAGTGCTTCAAAGTTCACTCTCATGGGTAACCTCATGACTTGTTTTGCTCCTAAATAAAAACTCTATAATCAAGAATTTTATTAGTAATAGGCAAAAAAGGTGTTTTATTTAGAGTAATCAAGCACTATTTATAATGCTTGAAAGGTAAAGTAGAATATGAGGGATCTTCAGGGTAGAGTCATGGGACCTATAGGAAAGCCCCAATACAGGGATCAGTGGAAAACTCCGCTTCACATGACTTAGGAAATGGGGATGTAAATATTTCCTTAATTTGGAGTAAATTAAGTAAAACCCTGAATTCAATATACCAGCTGTTAATAAAGGTTTGAACCCCATTCTCAAACTTATCAACCCATTTGGGATTCATGCCCTTTGAATGGAGGTATTGACCCTTCCCCTGGACAAGGCTTTCACCTTTACCATGGAGAATCCCGACAGACAGTAATATCATCAAGATAGAAAATCACACATCTCATCTTAAGGATCCTGAAAAATGTGATCCATAGCGCGCTGGAAGGTTGAAGGTGCATTACAAAACCCTCGGGGTAAAAGTATGTATTGGAATAGGCCTTCACTGCAAATAAGAGCACATTTCTACTGGTTTTGTAGAGAAAGATTCATTTGCCAGTATTCGCTAGCCAAGTCCATAGCAGAAAAGAACTTTAATTCAGAGAGTTGGGCCAGAGCGTCGTCAATACAGGGGATAGGGTAGCTATCCTTTTTTGTGAGGTTTAATTTGCAGTAGTCCATTACTACCCAATGAACTCCATTTTTCTTCTTTATAATCAGAAGGGTGGTGACCAAGGGCTTTAGGAAGGCACCAGCAACCCAGCGTCCAGTAGCTGTTTGATCTCTGTCCTTATTTATAGCTCCTCGATTTTTGTTCTATGATAGGTTTTGGATCAGATGGGACGGGTATCACCAATATCAAAGTGTGGATCCAGTCTTTCATGTGCCCATAAATGGTATCAGATTTGGAGGAGATGTCACTATAGCACTCCAACTGAGTGTACTTTTGTGAGCTTGGCTGTGGTTAGTTCATCATAAATATGAACGTTGGGGTAAAGTACATAGTAAACTGGTCAGCAGGTAAGCCCATATCCAACATAGACCCAAAACAGTGAACTTGTTTAATGCCCTCAATTGGGGTCAGCAGGCCTTTACCAATCTCCTGATATCCCTTGACGACCATGTCCTTGCAGGTAAGATTCCCCTAATAGGATATTGATAGGTCATTTGTAGGCGGGGTCTAGTATTCCTGTCAATATGTAAGGTTCTAATAAACTTACTCCATCAATTCTTATTAAGTTCAATAAGCAGTTGTAGGGGCTTTGCACGGTAAATTTTGGTTTCAATCACCCTTTGTTCACCAGCCTTAACTAGTACCTTCTCTGACGCTTAAAACGGAATTCCCTCTGAAGCGTCCGCTGAATCAGGCAACTTTTTTGTGTTTCTCCCAGAATTGGTGTAAAGTAGAGATAAGGCAGAGAGAAGGTTGCTCAAATAAGCTTGAGTATTCTTTTCTCTTAGGTTCATTATTGGTAAAGATCAGAGGAACTTCATAAATGTGTAGGGAGAGAAATCCCTGTTTCATGTTGATAGCTCAATCATACTCAATCATGAATTGAGTGCCAAATAAGCATGTCATAAGCGTTACTATCCAATACCACAGTGGGAGCTGACAGGATAAGCTTTCCAATCCGTATGGATAGGGAGGAGTAGGCTCTGATAGGCTATTGTTATTGGGGCACGCAGTTACATAATTTTGAGAGTTTTCCGGGTCAGGTGCCAACTTAATCTTATGGATAAGCTTTGATGATATCACATTGACTGGTGCACCAGTATCAAGGATAGCTAGAACTCATAACTTGTTGATGACAACCTCTACCTTGGTTATAGTTCCACCAAAGTTAGAATGAGGGCTAGAACCACCTTCAGATGGATAGTGGAGGCAAGTCGTTTTGCGGTCTCAGGGACTTTATTTTTGTTAAATTGTAGCATATGAACAATATTATATTGGATCTGTAAGGAAATGACCTGTTCAGCATCACTGGCGGTATCAATGACCTCAGAACACCTCAGCACTTGTCAGAGATATGTTCCGCTGGGTATCATGGCCTTATCTAATCTTTCAGGGCTCAACTGATCCAGTATCCTCAATTCCACTAGGGCTCCTAGGACATAATATTAACGTCTACACAACCCCATTCATATTTGTTGTCAGAGGGGTTATCTATACACATCAGATGGATATAGGTGGAGGTTGAGAGAAAGGCCTCCCTAATCACAGGGTGGGCCTTTGGGCACTCAACTAACCTTTTGGCTTTTAGGTGGCATCTTAACTTCACCAACTTTTGTCAACACTGATTAGAAGATTTCAGTAAGCACGTGGCCAGAGAAGAGGCCATATAAGTTATGGATTGCGTCTTGGAGTGAATTGAGGGTGGAGCCTCAGTGATAAGCTCCTTAGAAGAGAGCGTGGGGGGAGAAGAAATCTCAACTGATTTCTCTTAAGGTCAACTTGGGTACTTGTGATGGAAAAGAGCCCGACCTTTTCACCCCTTGTGCACTCTGGCCAACCTCTCAAGATGGAGTGTAGTCTATTTTGGATTGCACCACAAGAGCAGGCTTTGGAATGGTAACAAACACAGGAGGGGCCAGGAGAGTCGTTGTGGACTCTTTCTGCCAAGCGATGGAGGAGAATTAATCAATAGGTGAGACTTGTGGTTACAGCACAACTCCTTGGGTAGTCTCAGCTTCATGGAGAACTGCAACCTCTAATAGGGCCTCCTTTATATCACAAACGTTCCACAGGGAGCTTTTCACTGAGACAATATATTTGGCTAAAGAAGGGTAGGAGGCTAAGCCAGCCAGAATGGCAGCAACAGCGTCATTGAGAGATAGCATTTTTGCAAGTAGTGGAGGCTGAGATTCACTATAAAACATTAACATAGGTAGCATCCGCTTCTCCCTCTAGCATGCTTAGACACATAAACGCTTGTTTTTTTCCTTTGTAAACTCTGCGTTGAGAAATTTTTTTAATTAGCGCTTCTTAAATCTCCTCCCTAGTACTAAGGGTGTCTATATTAGGAACCATTACTCTTTGGCTAAGCGGTTTAAGCAAGGGAGGATGTGCTTACTTTTTTGTGGATCAGTTGTCCCTTCCATAGAAGATTTATAGACGAAGATAAACAAGGCAATGCTACCCTCAACTGGGGTAAATTTGCCTCTTAAAGGGGGTTTTGATATATCAGAAGTGGCCCCATGAGGGTCTCAAAAAGGGCAATTTTCAAGTGCTTTAAGTAGAGATAAAGCACTGTCTATCTTCTGTTATAAAGCAGCTTTGCTTAGTTCATATGCAGTGGGGAGGTTAGGATGGTTAATCAGCCAGAACGTCATCTATTTTTAGTAGAAGATTATGGTGTACAGGCTCCCCTGTAGTGAGCACCACTTGTTGAAATCCTGGCATGAGTAATGATTAACGGTGAAAATGCACAGGATTTCAACAGTTTACCAGTTTTCAGGAGTATCAAAACACCCAGATTGCTAATAACGATCTTAAGAGCAAACTAAACCGCAAAGAGTTTTTTATTATAAAAATTTATTGATAACTAGCTTTACCAGTCCACGCATTGCTGTGGCTCAGTCTAGTTAGATGGAAAAGAAAAGAGAAAGAACACGTTTCTAATATTTTAATTTCACAATGCTTGTGGGTACACAATATTTTTTATTGTTCCATTGTCTGTGCAGATATAGAGATAGCAGAGTTACCTGGCGTTGCTTGAGTTTATTTATGAGCTCGCATTGAGCCTAAAGGCTGTGCTAGCACTATGCTAGAGCCACTCAGACTATCAGATTTGCTGTTACCCTCATGGTTGGTGAGCTTTTTTTCTTAAATAAACTTAATAAACCTTAAATCTACTCAAAACTCTAACATTTATTTTTGTTTAGTTAAAGGTGAGCAATTTGGTCTCTCATTTTTAGTATTTGCCAATTATCTCCCACCCAATCAATAATGTTGAACTTACCAAAACTTGATTAATATCAGGTGAGCAATTTGGTGACTTATTAGTTAATATTTTCCAATTTTTACCCACTTGCCTTAACAGATTGAACCTATTAGACTCAATAGCTTCACATTCTATAGTCTTTGCCAATTCTCACCCACTCGCCTAGATAGATTAAACCTATCAAGCTATAAGGTCTCAGATTTCAGTCAGTCAACCAGTACGTCAGTGAATGTGTTTTTTAAGTAGATAAACCACTAAACCGCTTACATAAAACCATTTAATATACCAAATTAACTGATCACCAACTGCTTGGAAAACCAAACTAAACTTATTGAAACAACCAAAAACTACCACCACACTACCACATACCTAAACCAATTAACTTATAAAGTTAACCAAACTCTAACTGCTTACTAAAACTACCAAGCTTATAGTCAACATAAAACCACCAACTTCTTGGCAAAACTAATGAAACACTCAAATCAACATATCAAGCTGCTCAGCCATAATGATGTACTGACTATCATCAAAAATTATAGGAGTTTCACTTGTTACATATACAGCTTTTTATTTTAGTAGAAAAATACTTTTTATAAACCTTTGCAGGCATGTGCACCATAACTCACCAAAGTTATATCACAATTGGATGAATGGTATGGGATATCATTGATTTTGGACAAATTAACAGATTTATTTTATTTATCTAAATGAAAATAGGGACAAAAGCAATCCCCCATTAAAATATCTCCTTCTAGTATTTATGATTTGTGGCTAGAAACAAGAGGGGCAAGAGATTACCATAAGTGGAAGGTATTGTAAGGATCCTGGCTGCACCCATAAATAGGACTATTCAATGCACCCCTTTTGACAAAAAAGGGGAATGTTCCTGAGCCCTTCCATTAGAAAAATTAGAAGCTTAGGGAACACCCTTGATGAGTAGTGGGTTTTCACTGAAGTTCCCTATCTCAATTTTACAAAAGATTAAAAAGCGGAAGGGGATGACTTTACCATGAAGTCTGATTTGGCTGAAGCTTATGTCAAGAAAATTGCAAAAATATGCGATATAATTTGAGAATGATTGGGTGATTGGACCAAAGTCCTGACAGGAGCGCCAGCCCAGAAATTAATCCAGAAATGATCCCACCCAAGGATAAAGAACATTTTGTTAGGAACATTACAAGATATGCCATCATGCTGAAACCTTGATGGAAGAAAAATGGCAACAGCTACTGCAAATTGAGACTCCCCAATGTGTAAGCTGAACCATGAGGCAAAAGTGTTAGCATTTTTAAATTTTTGAAAATCCAGTTGTAAGAAAAATTCCACAGTCCTTGCCCCTCAATTCCCTTCACCTATAAGAAACTAGTGCTCTGCTGATGGTAGAATGCTGGGTTACTTTGTACTATCCTTATAAACCTTTAATTTCGCTAAATTACTTTAAAATTTTGTTAATTTCAACTATTCTGGCTATCCCCAATGAACTACCCCAACCAATATAGGGTCTGCGCTCATTTGTATCAGTAATGATTGTGGCTGTTACATTGGTTATTTCATCTATAACCTTTCTCAGCACAGAAAACCTCAGGAGACATACCAATTAAGTCTTACAAGATGCCCCCGCCTAGAAAAACAACTATTGAGAATCTCTGACCAAATGGAATGACCAAACGATCAACTTAATCCATAATAATTATGAAGAAAATGGAAATGATAATTCAGCATTCAGATCTCAGGGAGACACTGTTGAAATTACACCCATAAAAGCAATTACCACCCCTTAGTACCAAGTACACGCTTAGAAAAATCAGGAGTATGACCTGATTGTAAACCAAGGAGGGCAGATTGACCCATCACTTAATTAAATTATTCCCAATCATAGAGTAAATGGGAATGATGATTCAGCGGATGTTACTTGAAGTGAAATGGCTGGGATCAATACTGATGAGACTATTATTACCACATGTTATCAAGTGTGTATCCAAATAAGACAGGAATTTTATCTGAATGAAAAACACAAATGGATGGAATAATCCCCACCCATTGATTCTAGCATTTTGATACTCATATTCAAAGCGTGGTCAGGATTACTTCCAGCAATCAGCTTATTGGTCAGAGTGGGTATTTTTATAGAATAATACTTTCTGTACTTATCCCTGCATGGTTCTTATTCACGTACATTAGAACAGCAATGCCTTGCAGACTCTGGATTCTATCATGGGCGTTGGAGTACCCCCAATGAAAGCCAATTTTTCTTTGGAATGTTGATTATCTGACGGGTAGCTTAATTAGGGAATATGACAATTTAGCTTATTGGAGCTCTTGAGAATCACCTCTCCTTGATTGACTTCAGATGATGGGTCAATAGTGGGTAGGATGAACCCATGGTATAAGAATTTGATATAATTATTCCAATCAAACCTCTTAAAATATTTTCACTTTGCAGAACCCCTTTCAGGTCTATAAAAGGGAGTGGTTTCCGCTTAGGAATTTGAACTAAATTGCAGGTGGGCCATGGAGGGACCTCTAATGATCCCACCAATTCCGCTGCAGGTTCAGTATAACTATATGTTGGGATTTTGCTCAAATTTTCAGCTTCCTAGGTTAAAGAATCTGCTGGTTCACTAGGGATAAGTCCCACTAGCAGATGATTTTGATATTGGTTTATTAATCTCAGTGGATTTTGTAGTAATTTTCTAGGTTTGGATCTGCTGGGGTTGATCTGCATAGATAACTAAGATCTTGTCAGGCAGAGTTTTTGATGGAATTGATTTGTCTGATAAGTTCATTGATTAACTATTAGATGTACAATTGGGATCAGTCAGGGTTCATCACCAACTGATTGTGGACTTATTTAGGAGCTGTGAGGCGAGTGATGCCACCTGCAACTAAAAAATCAACCAGTTGGTTTGCAAACTTCTTATAATGGGTAAAGAGTCCCATTACCTAAGCAGGTCTGTCATGGAAATGGCAGAAGAAGTTTAGACTGGCCTGCCAGCTGGGATGCGTATGCACCCAAAAAGCAAGCCAGAATGCCAGAGGCATTGCTGACCAAATGACGTTATATGGAGATGGGCATTGGGAAATGACAAATTGTTGGTGTAGAACAACAGTGAGTAAGATCCTGATGATGAACCACAATGTGCCCATCCCTGACCCAGGAAAAACTTGCTGCAGGGGTGGGATCACATAAATAGTTTCAATAAGTTCATCAGCATATGGGGTCATTTCAACTGGGGAGGTAAAGAGACGGATTCTCTCTTGCAGTTGTTGTATGTAGGGCCACAGGATTCCCATGTACTGTTGCTGGAAGTTCATGATAGCAGGGTTATAGTGCCAAAAATACCTGACTCAATGAATCCAATCAACGATGAGGGGGCCATAGTGACCATAAGTACTGGTAGAGCCCATCCAGTATATAGATTGACAGGCCACCAGGGAAACGCCATCAGGGATGCAGCCAGAAGTAGTAATACAATAAAAAAATTGATTGGTTTTTTGGGTAAAATTCGTATTGAAAGGAAAGGAAGAAAATCGACCAACGATTTTCTCAGTGCAATGCAACTGATTAAATAGTGGTCAATTGGGGTAGTGATAAGCTGGTATTGGGACCCTCAATTTTGACCTAACTGGCGAATTATTTGGGAATGGGCGGGCTTATTCCCTGGGAACTGACATCAATAAATTTGGCGGCGGGCTGAGTCACTGTCAGTTTGACCTTGAACGTCCAAACTGAGGCTTGGTTGCATTTCTGATGGTTGGTGCAATGGCATTTAGCCCAATTAGTGGCGGGGATCCCCCAAGGCCACCCCACATAGGGGTGGGTCCATTTGGTTGGGAACAGGTTTGGAACGCCCAACCCACCCACGCTCAGTCACGGGGCTGTTCATTTGGTAAGTGGCATTACATCAGCCACAATGCCCAAATTGTCAACAGGGAACTTCAAACCCTCGTCAATGACATCTGATGCTATAGCCTGCCCATCGAGGATGATCCCTGACAACTTTGGTAGGAAGGTGATTTGTTTGATCAGCATGTTAATCAAATTGAAACTGTCAGGCATTCCAGCTGATAACTCAGTCTTCCTGCCTTTTCGGCCATTTGAGATCCAAACATCAGGCAGATTGCCACTCAAATTAGTTCTGATTGATTTCAATTTGACAATCTCAGCGCAGATTTTGCTGATTCCCTGTAGCAGTTCTGCTGAGGTGAGTGTGGGTACTGGGGTGGAATCTGAAGTGGAAGAGCTGTTACCCAGCGCTCATCTACTACGTGAGCAAGATTGCCCTGAGTAATGAGGGGTACTGCCATCCTCTTCAGTGCCTTCTTACTCATGAATGGAAAAATGGCCTGATCAACACCCAGGGGATGTTCCCAGGACTTACAAGGTCACTAGCCAAATGTAGTTGGTTTGCTGTGATTGAGAAGAAAAGGTAGGGACACGTTCTCTTGTGTCAGATTATGGTGGTTGACTCAAAAATAAACCTTTTGACAACCATCATATCAGACCAATTACCCTTTCAATGCTTGAGCTAACACCTATATTATCACCTCAAAGCCTATTGCAATCATACAATTTGGGATGAACATCTCAATATCATTTTGATCAATTATTTTATTAAAGCAATTGGCCCTGTTGGACATTTGCCCTCCCAGCTGAGAAATAAGAATGTTGAAGGTCAAATTTAGCTGAAGAGTGGAAAGGTTAGACATTTGCAATTTTCCAATGTGGGTAAGAGTTTGTTTATTAATAATAAAAATAAAGAAGTCATGAAAATCGGTCTAAAGTCCCTGGCTGATTCTCAGTGGAACCACGATAATTGGTGAAACACCAGTTCAAAACCTGTATGGGCACTAGTCATAAATTCAGCTGGTTAGATTACTCTGACCTCACCACAGACTTTGGGTAAATCCTCGGAAGACACTCCCCTGACCCCAACAAAGTCCTCTAATGCACCTGCATGGGGACCTTTCCCCTTTTATAGGCTTGGCGGGGTCCCCCAAGGTGCAAGAAATTTCTCAGGAGGTGATTGACTAAAGTATATAAAAATGTTACCTCATGGGTATGTGTTAGCCAATCAGTATTCCTCTTCATTTGCTCTGTTGCCCTGAAGCGAGTACCCAAATTAAGATACTTTATTTCCTCATATTTCCTAAATCAGATGAGGTTAAGCTGATCCAAACTTATTCCCAAAATCTCCTCAATCCTCAAATCCCTTTAAATAACTAATTAGTCAGATATTGAGGATCATTGTTTTCCTCATTTTTACCCCCACACCTCTATTAAACATTTATAAAAACCCACTTTTTATATTTATTTATATTTTATCTTTATTAAATAATTTGTGGGATCCAGCGGCGTAGCACCAAGTGAGCATAACCCAGCTGGATTCTACAGGCCCAAATACGCTCACATATTATGGCCAATTTCCTATGCATCAAATCTTGGCAATTGGTCCCAATTATTGGAAACACTATCAACTCACCTGTATACAAAATTGTTTGGGACTGACCTGAAGTTGACATCTAAAAATCCCATGGATTATCAGACAAACAAAAAAATGTAATCAATTTTTGCACTAGGGCAAAATTTGTATGTCAATCTGCATAATCAGCACAATTGCACTTACATGGACCACCCAAAAGGGAGTACCTAGCGCTATCAAGGGAGAGGCCTGCTGACATCCTGATTGGGGGTGCATCATATACTTTAATTGATGCCAAAATTTCATAGAAGGTGTATTTTGTCAGCAGTATGACGAAACTGAAATCCAGAAGACCTTAGAGCAATTTTGCATGCTTTTATCACAATTTTAGTACCTGAAACTCTCCAATTTTGAGAGTATTTTGCCATAATAAACCTAAGAAAAGGTTTCAGTTGTATCAGTTCAAGGGCTGAACTGAGATGGTAAAAGATCTGTTGAAATTTTGTGCTGGAATGTGGTCAGGAGATGCCCTAGAGGTATAAATACCTGCACCTGGCCTAATGACCATTATCTAATAAACAGCTTATAATAAAATGTTATATTTATTTCATCTCTTTCCTGGTCTTCTCATTGAATCCTTTCTTTGGAGAAAGTGTTGACAAGATGGACATGCCTAATCCACAGCTTGTATATCTACCTGCCTCAGAAGAAGTTCCAGAACATGAGGAAAAATTATGCCTGAAATCGGCTAGAAGAGTCAAGGCAAATATAGTCAGCCTAGTGAGTTTTTGAACGGTCCAAATATTGTAAACTACAGACACTATCAAGGATCAATCATCGGAACTTTGACCTGAATATATGTGCAGGATAACAATAAAAAAGTGAGGAATTCTCAGATTTTGACATCTTGCTCTTTCTATTTTAGGTTTCTAAGATATCTGATGGAGAAATCTTAGCCTAATGCAGAAGCCCATTGCTGGAAGAATCCTTTAAGGGAATTAATGGCAACAGCTGTCATTTCATTACTGAGGTGACAACTGAGGAGTTGAGCGCCAAATTCCCCTATAAATTCCCTAGTTTTTATATCAATAATTTCACCATTGGAAAATTCCAGTTTCTGACTGCCAAAAAGAATAATTCTTTGGTGCATTGACAAGCAACCAAAGTAGCCTAACTGAGTAGGGAGAGGTTTGGGGCACTGACATCACCAAACATTGCCTACTATGAGTTGGTTATGCAAGGGTTTAATAGTGGTTGGTCTAACCCAACCACATGAAAGCTCCTTGAAACTGATACCTGAAAAAGAACAACAGGTAAGCAAGGTATGCTAATCCCAAAACAACCTTTATTTTATTCTGGATATAAAAAGGGCCCACCGACCAGAGCTCATCTGGGGAGCAACTGACAATGCTCCCCAGGAAGAAAAAACTAGGTTAATTTATTTCAAAGTGAACTTCAGAATTGACAGGTGTGCCTTATAAAGGATGCCCTTTGGGGGCCTCACCCAAGTTGTAGATTAGGCTTGTGTGAGCCTAATCTACAACTTGGGTGAGGCACAATTCAGCGCCCAAAATGGCCAAGCCAAAAATATTTTTAAAACAATATGACTCAGATTTAGAAAATCTGAATCTGAGTTAAAATGCAACAATTGAGAAAAACTCAATTGTTACAGATAAAGCAGTTTTAGCTCTATTTTTTTTAGTACTAGATGGTCCCAACAGTTTTAGCTCTATTCATCTTCAGTTTAGTATTGATTTAGTACATTAATTGTTAACTCTTTTGTGTGATAAAGTGAAGGATTGAATGTCCTTAAAAATAAGAAGATCTCCACTGAATCAGCATGACAGGAACCAGGGCTGAGAACCTCTGAATCTAGAGTTAGATTAAGTTCTATCAAAAGGGGGAAGAAGTCCCTATTTTTCAGCATAACTAGCATCAATTGGAGAATTCCAAGTTTAGCGTTAGACCACCTATCAACCTGGTTTATCTATATTCATTTGCAGACAATAGTCTCCATACTATTATCAAATATTTTATATTAGTTTCAATCAATGTGGATAGTGCACCTAATAAACAAACCTGTGCAGTTAATCTCTGGGGACTAAGATCAACAAAAAACCAGAATTTAACACCATATTACCAACAGCAAGGCTATTTGGCTGAGAAATAGGAGTAGAAGTGTTACTCCAATTGAGACTATTTGGCTGAGAGTTGGAGTAGGAGATCTTATGGATATTTTTAGGGGACTTGACTCGGGAACATTCTTATTACATGGTTAAACGTCTAATTGTCTGACAACATGTAAATGCTGAATTCCTAAAGAAGTACTAGCAGAGCATTGGCCCTATGGCCACATCTTTTCATTAACTTAATTGATCCTCACTCAATCTTTGTTATATGATGTTTGGCCATAAGGGGAAACGTTGCAATTTGGTTTGACCAACCATAAGGACAAAAACTATATATAAATAATGTATTTAACCAGTAACTAGATTGAGGTTTCAATTAATCTGGCTCTTTGAGTTGGCTACCAAAAAAGCATCATTGCAAAAACTACCATTTAGCAAGCCTAAAAGCCACCATCAGAACAATTTCTATTTTGTGGTAATTTATGTTGTAATAAAACTCTTTTACAACCAATTAGGTTTTTATTTTCTCTTTTTACAAGACTGCTGTCAAAATACAGTATATCTGTGGTCTAGTTTAAGCTATCTGTACGTTGGAAATTAATGCCTAAGCACCAATTGCAACAGGCATTCATAAGAAATAAATAATATAGGTTAATGTAGATATCCTTTAGTAAACAAATATTTTCATAATCTAAATTCCTATTCTGTTAAAGCCATAGCCATGCAAAAATGACAAAAATTGATGGTCCATCAACTAAGCTCCTAATTGAATCAACCAGTGTTAGACCAACTTATAAAAATATGTATTTGGGAATATATAAAAGATCTTTGTTTTCTCTAGTAGAACTAATATACAGCTTTTAACTCCTTTATATCTTCAATAAACAGCTTTTCCTATTTATTTTTACTAAGACAACTTTTGAGGTTTTATCATATACTCTAACTCAATTCCAATATATCATATATACATAAAGTATATTTACTATCAATTAATAGGGAGCCATTTTGACCTCATTTGTAAAATTATATAACTATGAGGAAAGTTTGATTCCACGTCTAAGTGGTAACAGGATATGCCCCACTAATACAACTACTCTTAATTTAATAGATAGAATGATGTATAGTAAAAAAGTAGGATTTTCGATACTTTTTCAATAAAAAGATCATACATGACCACTTTATTATCACTAACTTTAAATTTAACAAATAATAACTCTGTCTGCCACTCTATATTTTAAAAACCAAGACAATGATAGTATAAAGTTATCACTTACTAGTTCCAAGGATGTTTATACTACAATAACTTTCTTAAGCTATAGATGCAGACCTCATATCTATAAAGTGATACTCCATTTATTATGATTGCTGTTTTATAGAGCATCTAGTCACATGATGCATGAGGAAGACCATACACAGTATCTATGGTATTTAACAAAGAATATTATCTAAATGTACCTTAAGATTTATATCAGTATATGAGCAATTTGATGAATTAACAATACTATGAAAACTAAGTAAAGGTATAAATCCTATCTATGTTTATTGCTTACTCACTATAAAAAATTAGTTATATCAAGGGAATGACTAAAATGAGATTAATTTATATAATCACACACTAATTTATAAATTTAATATGCTTATGAAGTCATTTGAATGTTGAGATATCTTAAAGCTACAAGATCTTCTAATGTATAAAAATCTACATCATTTTTACATCAATAAAAAGGTATAGACCATCTAGTACTAAAAAAAAGTATAGATAGTAAAGAGCCAGATAACAAACTAATATAAGTATTTAATATAATATTCAAAACTTACTTTCCATTTATGCTTTTTGCTGTAGTATCTTTTATATTGTCCTATAAGTATTGCTCATTAATTACAAAAACATATTACATAAAAAAAGTAGATCAATCTTTACTATAAAACTTTAGTATATGGAGATTAAACTTACTTCATATTAAGTTAAAGTTTTCATTGACAAAGAAAATAAAGTATCCCTGTGTTTATATAAATGATTTTTGTTTTAAAGGCTATTTTTTATGAATACTATGCTTTTGCCACCTTATTTTAGCCTTGCTTAGTATTTCTGTAACCACAAAATATAATTGTATCTGTCTTAAAGACATGTTTTTTATTTGACCTTCATGATGATAACAGAGTTGTTATAGCAGGAGTTATATTAAGATATAAATATGGAGTGATTGTTGTATGCAGTTTATGAAGTGAGTCTATTTGACCTATAGATGTTTTAAGTTATTTAAATTTTAAACCTAGGATATTGATATCATAAAATAGACTTTTTAAGCAATTATCTCAGATATCATAGAAGGTTATTATAAAACTAGATAATGACTAGATTTTAAATTTTAATTTAGAAATTCATTTTATTGCATCACTACCCTTTTTGATTTCAAGCAATTTTTCTTAATACTCGGCTTTGATTTTTTTAGAGCTTTGGTTATAAGCAAAATACAAAGGGTGGTTAGCCGAGCGGGTAAAACTTCTTCCACCCCTAGTGCAGGTTTTGAGTTCGAAACCTGTAATGACTAGAAAACATTTTTTTAGTACTAGATGGTCCCAATGACTAGAAAACATTCTCGGCGTGGTATATTTGTCCCAAGGTTGGCCCACCTCGAATAATATTTTAAGCAAAATACAAAAATCAAAGCCAGTTGAAAGGTGCTAATGCCTTTTAATTTAGGCGTCCTTTTGATTTTGCTTCATCCGATCCTAGGCCATTGAAATTTCGATCGGATATTTCCAACTTTTATCGTTAATTTTAAAAAACGGTGCAAACTGTTTTTTTTCAAATTTTCCGAAAATCAGCAATTGGCGCGTATGAGATTTGTATACAAAGGACACTTATCAAAGGGGTAATCACCTGACCAAATTAGATTACAATAACTTCCAAAATACACCGTGCTTGCGGCGAATCAGAATACTCTCAAAGTATAGCACCAATAGGAACTAGTAATCTTAACTGGTGATAAAGTGCATGAATTTTAGGCTGGCGAGAAAAAAGATGGGCGAGAAAGACAAACTTTAATCGCGATGGATAAAATGGAGCTCCCTGAATCCTTTTCTTTCACTAGCAACTAGATCTAAGGTGAGGTTTTGTTTTGATTTAAAGCTCTAAGTTTTATAAAAATGTAAATACGATTTAAGTGTAGGGACAATCACGCGATATGTTGCTCTTTAAGCTTGTGTTTTTTGTTATTTTGCTTATTAATATTTAAGTTTGGTATTGTGTTATTTTGTCCTGTGGAGACTTACTAATATTTATTCTTTTACAGATAATACTCGTCAGACCATTATGTTTTCTCTTACAAGATCAGCCTTTACTAAGACTCTTGGGTCTAAGGTATTTAAAAAGCCTTTCTAAGTTTTTTATTTATTTATTTTTCTTTTTACTTACGCTAATAATTTATCTAGCCTTAATAGTATTGCAATTTCTTTACTTAACTTTATTTTTTAGGCTTTTCGCCAGTTTAGTACCAGCCTGAAGGCCTTCCAGAATGTCAATATAACACTCCCCGAAACTAGCTTTGAAACCCATAAGCTCGAAAATGGTCCTCAGAATGAGTTTGAGATAGATAGCTCTGAGTTGATGCGCCTCTACCGTGAAATGGTTACTGTTCGCCGCATGGAGATGGCAGCTGACGGTCTTTACAAGTCTAAGTTTATCCGCGGGTTTTGTCATCTTTGCACTGGACAGGTAAATTTTAAGACGATTCTGTATTAAATCAGAACAGGAAGCTGTTGCATCTGGTATTGAGTCGGCTATCACTAAGGATGACAACATTATTACTGCCTACCGTTGCCACGGATATACTCACACTCGTGGTGGAGCTATTAAGTCTATTCTTGCAGAATTGCTTGGTATGATAAATCATTTCTCAATACTAATTTGGTTAGGTCGTAGAGATGGTATCTCACGTGGCAAAGGTGGGTCTATGCACATGTTTGCTAAGGGCTTCTTTGGGGGCAACGGAATCGTTGGTGCTCAGGTGCCCGTAGGGGCAGGAATTGCTTTTGCGCAATGGTATAAAGGGCAAAAGAATGTGACTTTTGCACTTTATGGCGACGGTGCTTCTAACCAAGGCCAAGTTTTTGAAGCTTATAACATGGCCAAGCTCTGGAACCTTCCTGCTATTTTTGTATGCGAGAATAACAAGTACGGTATGGGTACTTCTGCCAGCCGCTCTTCAGCTTCGACAAATTACTTCACTCGTGGAGATTACATTCCAGGTGTGCGTGTTAATGGCATGGATGTGTTGGCGGTTCGCCAGGCTTGTGTTTTCGCTAAAGAATACTCTTCTTCTGGCAATGGGCCTCTTGTTTTGGAGATGGTCACCTATCGCTATGGTGGTCACTCTATGTCTGACCCCGGCACTACCTATCGCACCCGCGAGGAAATCCAGAATATGCGTTCCGCTAATGATCCTATTCAAGGCTTGAAGCAGGTTATTCTTAACCAGAAAGTAGCCGATGAGGATGCTCTTAAGCAAATTGACAAAGAGGCACGTGCTATTGTTGATGAAGCTGTCAAGGAAGCCAAGGCCTCCCTGAGCCCGAACTTAAAGATTTCTGGACCGATATTTATGCCCCTGGAACTGAGCCTAGCTTCCTTCGTGGCCGCGAACCACAGGAAGTGCACCGCTACAACTAAAGTTTAATGTCAACTTCACTCTGAAACTAGACTAATATATTATCCCCTAGATCACTTAAGGATATTTGTAATTTTGTTGTTATTGTTTTATAGCGTTGTTTGATTGGACGTAATTGTTTGGACTTTTTTATGAATTTAAAATTGCTTGCACTCTCAGATAAGTACTTTGATTTTGTTTATGCTTTCATCATAAATATAATTATTATTAGTGTTAATGTCGAAGATTGACCTTTTTTTGTATTGGTAATCTAAAGAGCTATTAGTAAATAGTTGGCACTAAAATAAATAATCTGCGGTATGGTAATATTCTATATTTTTTATTTTGATCCAAAACATAAATAGTGAACTTAACAGTGCTCATGATTAAATTTGGTTTTTTAATAAGACCTAAGTTTAAATCATATTAGTTACTTGGATTGTATTTTAAAAGTCAGATCGGTTTGCGACTTAAACCTTTGGTCTCAGAATTTGTGGTTAAGCTTTATATATTGAATTAATGCAATGCTTATTAAATTTTAATTTGTAGTATTTAATGTAACGGGCTCAAATTAGTCTGCGTATGCTTTAAAGAGGGCTCAATTAAATCCAATGCTATCCTTCAAACTGCCTCTAACTTTGGCTTTGTGTGAAAAACCGGGTAAAGCTCAAACTCAAAGTTGGTATAGTGAGCGGGGAACATTTTATTGATGACAGCGCAACGCTGGTAAAAACTAGTTTACCAAAGCTAAGTTTATGCTACTATATATTTTACTAAAGTTTAAAATTTCAAAAGGTTGCCAACCCAAAGCTTTTAGATTCTCAGTAAGTAGATTTATTCTAAATTCAGCTCACTTTAATACTTTCTACAAGTTTTTAGAGATTCATCAGCTAAATGTTTTTTATGGCTATCATTTAGAGCTAAAATAAGTGCTATAGAAAATAACTTAAACATATTTTATGTAACTTGTCTTACAAAAAATTAATTTTTTAACTTAATCTGTATTAGCTGTAAAATCTTTGTAGAATTCATTTCTGTATGTTCAATTTTAATATAAATATATGTTTTGTTTATGGTTCAAAAATATATAGTTTTCATATATCATAGATCTCAGATTAAAAATGAAGTCACCAAGCTTATACTATGGTTTATATAGATTTTTGGTTTATCATAATGTAAACTACACAAAAGGTTATAGTTTTACTATATCTTTTTAAAGCTAGAGTTGTAACATCTCAGGAAGTAATTATTGCCAAAGTGGCCCACTTGATCAGAGGGTGCAGATGTTAAGGGCTGAGCCACTGGCAATAAATTATTTATTTGTTCAAAGGGTGTACTAACAAGCAAATTAAATGTCTATTTCTTTAATACATAGGAATTTTCTTATAGTTCCAAGCATGTTCAACCATGATAAAGCCTTGTAATTGTATATAATGGGGCTACTCGAGAGTGAACAGGAACTCTCTCAACCTCTGCTAACAACAGGAAGGCTAAATCTGAACCTTATAACAATATAACTATACTTGTCATTATTTTATTATTTATTTGAGGTGGGCTGACCTGGGGACAACACCAACTGACTAATGGGGTAAATGGGGAAATCAAAATCAATCGGAAGCAGGATAAATCCCAGTAAACCACCACATTCAGCGTTCTGAAAGGCTAGTAACTCCATGGACCACCTTGATATTTGCTAACCCAATTTGAGGCATTGGTGCACAATGCCAACACAGTCATAAATTGTCCCCTACCTAAAGTTATATGTATTTGGTATTATTAGCATCAAATGAAAATAACAATATTAAAGGCTGATTATGTGAAAGACATTACTTGATTAATATGACCATAATAATTTATATTTTTTGGAAAATAGATGCGTTCAAAGCAGAACTTAATTTATAACAAATCAAGCTTTTCTCACAATCTGACTATAAATTTTCTGTTTGCTTTCAGGCTTAGCAGAGTCCAATTCTTTGATTTTCTGGAATCCTCTGGGCTTCCTTCTTAGATTGTATAACGCTCTGCCTGCTTGTGACCACATGGCTGCCGCTCTGCTTGCTCCATGTATTCTCATGACCCTTGTGGCTATTGCAGCTACTTTAGTACATTAATAATCTTAATTGTTGCAGCTTAAAAATGGTTTGCTTCCCATTTTGATAATATTGACATTGCTCAGCTTCATACAAATGGAAAAACTCTCTTTGGATAGGTTTTTGGTAATTTTCTCATTATCAACAGTTAAATCCAAAAGTATGAAAGGAGATTCCTCCAAGGCTTTATCTGTGATGTCATGTGAATAGTCATTTGGACAAGTATTTATACTTTCAAGTCTGATAATGCCATACTGAATGCCTGGTAAATTATTTTAGCAGGCAGGGGGTATATAAGAGCCTTGGTTGTCAGGAATTTTAGGCCTTTGTAGCCTATAAAATGGATCCAAATTTTCATGATCATTGTGAATGCTGGCTGTCAGATTTGACCCTCTGAAAATTTGTTTAATTTGGTTTACCCTTCAGTCAATCCTAATATAACTAATTCTAAAATTCCAATTAATCATCAATTGATATCAATAGATCCTAATCCATCTCACCTTAAAAAGCTGTCAAAGAGATATTCTCTGTTAATCCCTCACCTGACCAAGTTCAGGGTGCTGAAGATCTTGGCGGTGGAGGACATCTACACTCTGAAAGAGGGAGGGTTAAGATGAAGCCTAAAAAATTTACTCCTTTTTAGTTTGATGCAAATACTTTTTACCTTCAACTTTAGTTTATTCTTTAATTGATTTTTAGAGGGTTTTCAGTAGATCCTCATCAGACTTTGGCATAATGATTTACTGGTTATTGCAATAGGTCCCTCGTCACCTATTAAAGATTTTATTCAGTTTACTGAATCCTGTAACTAAGCTCTCCAGCTTTCCCCGCCTCTTTCATTTCAAAATAACAATATTATTACATCCACTTTGATAAGCTTTGGAGAAACAACTGCCCTCAGCTACCCCTATTTCAATAAAGATCTGATGCTCTATGACAGGTTCTCTCCCAAGTTGCCTGGTGAATGAATAAATTTGTAATGGTTGAAAATATTTGAGACCTCAATTGGCTTCTCTCTAAAATCTCAATTGTTACTCAATGGTTAAACACTAACAGAAATCATAATCCTGAAAATAGTGAACCTTAGCAATGTACAGTTCCATTTTACTCTCAAAATTTTTATCCCAACACTTGAACCTCAAACTATCAGTTTCAACCCTCATATGATTCTAATACTTTTTATCAATTACTATTAGATGCTATTTTCCAGGAATTTGTTCCATCAAACCATGAGTCCTCTGTTTCAGTTAAATATGAAAGCTCTATATGAATCTGCTACTTTACCCAGCTTAGAGGTGGGAGCGTCTAACGCTGAGCAACATTTCTGCCAGTTTGTACATCCTGCTATCCATCATTTTATCCAAATGATGGGAATTTTTTACCAGGAAATCCTAAACAATTTACTTTGTCTCAGGAGCTTCACTCTTACTTGGTAGAGTTCTACAATTTGGCATCCTCTGTTGTAAAATATAATTATGAAGCTATTCTTGAAAATCAAAATCAAATTGTTTTAATCCAACGCTAACTCTCCCAATTGGACATTGGAGTTGCCAACCTTCCTTGTGAGTTAGTTGCTACTAGATTTACTGAAACAGTTGTGATCATTGAGAATCAATTACAACCTTTAATAATTGATCTTTATGGATGCCTTAATACTTTAATTAAACAAACTTTAGGTCAGATGACTCAGTCTAAGATTAAACTCTAACAAGTGTTCAAAGCCTCAGAATTGCAATAATTATAGGCCCTCCTGTCCTCAAAGATCCACAAGGTCTCACTGGAGAAAATGGATTAGTTAGTCCTGAAGAAGTGATGGGACCTCCTGGAAGAGATGTGGATCAGGGGATTCCTGGGCCCCTGGGCCGCCTGGTTATAGGCTTCCTGGTCCATCTGGACCCCCTGGCCCTCCTGGAGAACTTGGCCATATGAAGCCTCATGAATCTGCCCCTGGACTTACCGTCCCCTTAAGATGAACCCTTGCTGAGAGATTATGTTCATGATTTAGATCAGGAGATTGGAGCTATTGTTCAAAGCTTCTGGTTACACTGTACCAGAGAAACTTTTGCCCAAAGCTTTGTAGCTGAAACCAATAAAAAGGTTTGAACAATGCTTACCACCTTTATGAATTCATCAGATAAGATTTAAATCTTCAGAAAGAAAAAACTACCAGATTGGAGCAAGACAATCATGAGCTACAAACTCTAATTATAAACCAACTTGTTGAGCTCAAATCCTTACAAAGTGAATCACAACAAAAAGTTTTTTGAATTGTATGATTGCTCTAATTGGGGATCTTCAGGATGAGAAACAATTCTAATAACAGGCTAATCAAAAATAGAGTTTTTTTTGTCCCTTTCCAAATCTGAGCTAATTTGAGGCTAATTAACTAGTCCAGTTGGTGTCAACGTTATTTTTGCTCCAGGGGGAGCTACTTTCAAGCCATCTTACAAAGACAAGTTTTCCCTTAGATATAGAAATATTAAAAAGTGGTTACTGCACAAGTTTGCAAGGGTATTCCTAACTTAATATATTCTTCCAGTATGATGACTGGGAACCTGAATCTGACCTTATAACAGTTCAGTTGACAATTGATCATTGTTCACTATAATAGCTAGGCACTTTCATTCTAAATCAACTAAAAACCCAAATACATGAAAAAGTTAGTGTTATAAAATCAGCTGTATCAATAGATACGCCAGCAGATTCTGCACAGGGTTTGACCCACTGAGCAATCTGGACCAACAATATGATGATTGTTGTCCATGAAACAACAGAATAAACTTATATATAAATGAATGAATATGGAGCACTTGCTCCCACAACCTCTTTTATTTAATATACTTAATACCGCGGATTCTTCCTATTCCGCTTACCCTAAACTCACTTAACATCAACCTCCTCTTAACCACCCATCTCACTTATATTACTTTGGCTTTAGACGATACCACTCTCATAGCTTGGACTATTTTGTTCCACCAATTTTCCTCATTTCAGCTGGTTATTCTTTAATTCTCTATTGCCCTAATTGTAGGCGATTTAATTTGTATTCGGTAAATGTCAACATCACCTTATTTAGAAATGATCCAATAATAAACCCTTTATATCCTAATATCGCCTCATCTCAAGGCACTCAAATAATCATAACTGATATTTTTGGAGAATTCTTCCCAATCCGCCCTAGTGGTCCCACAATTATCATCCAGTCATATTGGAATAACAACATTACTCTTTCCTTGACTGGACAGTAAGGCTCCTATTAATTTTATGGTCGGAGGAACTTTGCATACTCAGTTAATGATCCAACCACTTGTGGGATCCTTGATGGTATACACATTGGACCTAGTTTTCTTTATAACTTCAAACAGACCAGTCCAAATACCGGCCAGCTTGTGTTTCCATCCAAATCCATGTTGGTCATGGAAGAGAATCATATCACCTTCCTTGAATGTTGCCAGCCCACTACAAAGTACCTGATCAGCAGCCTGATTCCCGATCTTCTTGGCTAAGCTGAAGGAATACGCTTCAGTTTGCAGTTTGATCAGAATGTTTGCGAGGTTAGTCAAGTAGTGGTGGGGTTCCATTCTGTTGGTGTCTTCTACACAAAAATAAAGTAACGCCAGAAGGGCTGGGTGTCAGCTGTATAGTAATTGAAAGAGACTCTTTCCTGTGGCGGAATGATAATTAATGTTATAGGCAAACACAGCAGTGGAAAGAACTGAACTCCAATCAGAAGGGCAATCCGTTACTGATTTTTGTAGAATGTTCACCAAAGTTTCATTCACCCGTTTGACCATTCCATTAGACTCAGTGTGGTATGAGGTCATCAGAACTCTGCGGATACCCATAAGCTCATTCAGTTTGGTGAGCATGTGCGAGGTAAAGTTAGTTCAGTTATCAGTGAGAATGAGCTGAGGGCAGCCGTGGCACTAAATAATGCATTCCATTACAAACTTGGCCACTGTAACTGCCCCCAAATCCCATATTGCCCTTGCTTCAACCCACCGGGTCAAGTGGTTGATAGCCACCAGAATGTACTTACACTGGTTAACTTCTGTTGGCAAGGGACTAACGACATCAATAGAGACTGTATGCCAAGCAAAGTGAAAATTCACTAACTTTTATGAAGTCTTATAGCGGAATGGCTTCTCCACTTGGAGCTGATAGCAACAGGAAATGGTTTTGAGCACATCAAAGTTCATACTTTTCCAATAATACCAAGGGCACAACAGCTCCATTGTCTTGCGCACCCCACCATGTCTGACTGCTTTGTGGGCACTCATAATAATTCCAGGCCGTGCTGAGGGTCACGGAAAATTCACCATAGAATTGCCAATCTGCTTATACAATTCTCCATTCTGTTGGAAGGTATTTGTTTGCATTTCATTCAACGCTTTAATCACTTGGGGAAGTTCATCATCATACTTTCTGCTGAGCATTTTGTCAAACATTATGTCACTTATATCTGTTGTAACTGCAATTGTTGGTAATCTTGATAAGCAATCGGCATTTTTGTGTTTTGCTTCTGGTCAATGAAGAATATTGAAATCATAAGTTTGCAGCTTAAGAGCCCATTGGGCTGGCCACCCCTAAGGCTCTTTCAAGTTCTGCAACTAGCGCAACAATGCATGATCCATTACAATCTTAAACTTTACTCCATGCAAGTAGACTCAAAGCTGCTTATATGCATAAATCACCGCTAAGCACTCTCACTCAGTGATGGTGTAATTTCGTTCATGGCAATTCAAGCTATGACTGCAGTACGCCATGGGGTGCTCCTCCCCCTCATCATCCTATTGAGAAAGGACCGCCCCAACAGCGGAAAGTGATGCATCCATCTGCACTATAAATTCCTTATCAAAATTAGGGTAGCGTAACATGGGCGCACTAATTAGCGCCGTTCAAAGTGTATCAAAGGCACATTGGCGCCATTCCATCCATTTGAACATGGCATCATTCTTTAGTAGCTCAAACAGTGGACCTCCAATGCAACTGAAATTGGGTATGAAGCGTTGGTAATAACCCACCATCCCCAAAAACACCTGAATGTCCTGCTTACTAACTGGCTTAGTCATCTTCCAGATAGCCTCCACCTTGGCGGGTTAGGATCTTAGCTCAGTTGCATCCACCATAAAACTGAGGTACTCCAGCTGATCCTTGAAGAAGTGGCATTTCTGGGGCTTGATCTTAATATTGGCCTCAGTCAGTCAGCGAAATACCTCTTCCAAATGGGTAAGGTGTTCAGTGAATGAGCAAGAGAAGACATTGATATCATCAAGGTACATGAGTACACATGACAGCTTCAGATCACCCAGAATGGTGTCCATTTCTCGTTAGAGTGTAGCTGGGGCATTACATAGCCCTTGTGGCATCCAAGTTGGTTGGAAAAGCCCTTTGGATGTGATTATGGCGCATTTTTCTTGTTTTGCCATGGCAACTCAATTTTCCAATAACTGGATATCAAATCCATTGCCAAGAAGTAGTGAGCTCCACCTAACCGATCCAGCACATCATCAATCTGTGGCAGAGGGTATAAATCTTTTTTGGTGACATTATTGAGCTTCTGGTAGTCAATTACTATGCGGTTAGTACTGTCCTTCTTTTTAACAATTAGGACAGGTGAAGCCCTCGGACTCTTAGATGGTTTGAGCATTCCCTGCTCTAACAGCTTGTCAATCTCCTCAGTGATGACTTCTGCAGCTGCCCTTGATCAGCGGATTGGCTAAGACCTGATGGGGGATGATCCCCAGTGTCCAGTCAATGAACAACCCCCCAAGCGCACCCCAAATCATGATCATCAACTGCAAATACCTCTTTATATTTTTGAAATAAAGCTTCCACCTGATCCTTCTGATCTTCTGATAACCCCATAAAATTTTCCCGTGGCATAACCGCCATTAAACTGGGAGGCAGCTTGATGGGCAGACCAAATTCATCCAAGGAACTGAACTTGTGAACATGGTTGATCTCCTCAAATGGGTTTAGATGTAAATATGCTATAATCTGACGCCAGCAGATTTGGAGTGGTCTGTTTTGAAGATTTGCTATTAATATATTGATCTCCCCATGACCTGGAAGTATAATGCCTGGAGCTAGGTGGGGCTCAAGCCGCGATTGCTGATAAGGCCCAATGATCTCCCTATAGAGCCCAGATGGCACTTCCACCTCTAACTAAGTGTCTACTATTGCTTAGTGTCAGAGGAGATGAATATAGATCTAGCTGCTCTATGCAGTAGCCCCTGATATTCATATAACTAATGGGGAAAGACCAAGTTTTCCCTTTTAATCAATGATAGCGCACTGGAATTATCCCATCGCTGTAGGCAAGGTTGATTTGTCCTATATGCACTGAACCTTTTGGCACTCCACTGGAGGTAAAATAAATTGGGATCCGCTGTCCCAAAATAGCGAGGGTCTCTTCCATCATGTCAACGACAGCCCCATAGTATCACATAAAAGAAGTTTCAATCAACAGATCATAGTTGCTATTTTGGTAATATTACCTCTGGAGCCACCACAACAATGGATCCAAAATGCAAGGGAAGCGTGCTATATGCCCCTTCAGAGTCTGTGGTTTCCGCTCCAGCAGTCCCATATATAATCCGGTGGTCTGTGTCAGGTTTCAAAGATAACTTTGCCACCAACTTAGTGGAGACAATGTTAACAGGAGCGCCCATATCAATTATAGCTCATACTCAGGTTTTGGCTACCACAATGTCACAGTAGGTGCACTCTGAGTAAGATGAATTACAGCTATTTACTACGTGTACATTCAGAGGTTCACATTTTCCCAGGAAACTTATAATACTCACACCAACTATAAAGTACTCTGTTATAATAGCGTCCACTGGAAGGGCAACCTCTACTATTATTAGAGACAACGCATCTGCAAATGGTTCTAGCTGGTCTGACGGACTTTGGTCAAACATTTGACAAGCATAAGGCTTTGGCTGCTCTGGAAACCTTGTGTCCGCCATTTATTAGACTTGTGTCTGAGGCAGCACATTTACTCCCCCAACCGTCTGTTGGTAAAGGAAGGTATTGACATACTGGGAGGCTTCTGCTGTAATTAATACAGTAGCTTCAGGCGGGACATATGAATATGAGATAGTGGAAGTAGAGAGTCCCATCTCTACTCTGCTCTGACTTTTCCCTGATAACTTTGATCCTGGTGTATGTAAGGGATTCGTCAATTAGGGCACCATCATCCCATGTGCCCAGTGCGACCGCGATTAAAACAACTTACTCCATAGGTTTTACATCTTTGCTTAATATAGGTTGGACCACTTGGAAGGGTATTGCGAAGATGATCAGTGTAACAAGACCCACATTGGAAGAACGCCTGCTGTTGATCAACATATTTAGGGCCAAAGCAAAGGTTGGTCAGTTGTCAATTGGCAGATATGGGATGGATGTTGGACTGCGGTGGGTAACCTAGCAAAACCTGCACTGACTGGTTGATTTCCCCACATGATTAGGGTCAGCAATGGAGACAGTGTGAATATGTTCAATGTTGGGTGGCAGGAAAGTTATAGCTAGGCGATGTACAAACTGAACAAGTTTAATAAGAGGTACATCGTCCTATAACAATGGGGCCATGATGTTGTAAAGCTCAGGGTATGGCTTCACCGCAGAGTACATAGCAATGCACACATCAACTTCAGATAAAATCTCTGCCCTGATCAACACATGGGCTTCCGCCATAAAATGCTCAGCAAATACAGTGAGGGTCTCATTTCGCTGAAACCTGATGGTCAAGAACTCAGCTTTCTGCTGTGACATCTTTGCAGTTACACCAAACAATTGCAACACCATCTACTTAACTTCTTGGTAAGTAACAGAACTATCTGGAAGGTAACAAATGACTTGATAAGCACTTCTGACATCCAAGGTTGAGATCAACAGTTTTGCCCTTCACCGGTCTGAAATTTCTTCAGTTGCAAACTCAAATCATTGAAAGAACCCATGATTATTTCCATCACGATCAAATGGTGGCAGCTTTTCACTGCAAACTTCATGGAGCAGCTCATCTTGTCTTTTGAGCACAGTGTCCAATGCAAGTTTCAATTACTCATATGCAATGGGCCCAGCGTCTCGTGCAGATTCCTTATCAAAGCAACTAGACTGTGACATAGCAGGCAACTGAGTTTTATTATTGTTGATTTTTGGGTTCTGCTACAGAGGGCTGGTTCTTCTTCAAATATGGAATGAAGTTACATGCGTCTATTGTATGATGACAACAGACAGGATGGTAATTAAAATTTAAAATATAGCTTCCTAGTAGTACTCAAATTGTATACCCTGTCATTTACTTGGATGATGGCATGCCGCCCTGATCCTACTGATCCCAAGTAAATATTGACTAATACAAAATAAAGTACTAAACGCAAAAAGTTTATAATTTAAATTATAAACAAGTCCTGTAGTTGAATGTGTTTTATTAGCATCAACTTGAGGGTTATTTATAGGGTTTGATGTTCACCACATCTTACCCATGAAGTCCCATTTTCAATGGCACTTGGCCACATAAAATGTTTGTAAGAATGTCTATGTATACTTTGACTCAGGGGCATCCTGCTCAGCCTCAGGGTCAGTATAAACACCGTCATCATTCTTGAGATGGCATTTTGGACGCGTCTTCAAAATAGCTGGACCAATTCACTTTCACATGTAATTGGCAGCACATACCAAGGTGATTTGTATCACTAATTAGTAATTAATTCAATCAAAAACTCGACTGACATTAAAAACTAATTTTGACATAGACCAACAAAGCCCACGTGCCCAAGTCATTAAGTCAAAACTTAAATTAAGTCTGACCTAACCAACAAAGCCCTAGAGCCCATGTCATCATAGTTGAATATTATTAAGTGAAATCGCTAGGCCGCAGATCCTAAGTTCAGATATACTTAGGATATACCTGATCCATAATCGCTGATATCTGATATGATCGAATATTTGATGATTAGGTCCAGTCAATTACTCAACACTTCCCCCGCCTTGACTGGATATAAGCAGCAGGTACCCTTCTTCCTGGGTCACAATGTCTAACTTTTCGCGTTCCTCAAAGTACAAACGTTATATTGATAGCCTGCCTTTCCTAAGCTGACAGGGATAGCGTGCCTGGTGCTGAGCTTTCTTGGGTTTGGCACATCTCCACCAGGGTCTAGATAGTCAGGACTTGTATGAAATCCACATCTCTCTGATTCCGTTACAGACTTCTTTAGTTTGATTGCACTCTCCTCCCCCTACCAAAGAAGGGGTACCTAGTTCTAATGCCAGCGAGGCGTCAAATCTATGAAAAAAACTCCATTACTTGCAATTATTATTATTATTTTGTTTTTTTTTTTTTATATTATTATTCTTTAAAATACGGATGAAGGGACTTAGCATGTACTCAATTCACAACCCAGCAGCCTTAATCCTTAATGGTATATACATCTTAGATGATTTCTCCAATATGATAAATGGACCCTTCCAAAGTGAGGCTAGCTTGTGCGCGTGGCCTGCGCTATGATTGTCACAATATACTACTAAATCTCCTTCCTTGAACTTAGTCACCATAGCTCATTTTGCGTCATTTTAGCTCTTCTGAATAGTTTTTGACTAATCACATTTTGATAAGCTTCAGATTTTAACTTGATTAGGGTCTTCACTAGTTGCTTGACATAGTTATTTGGGTTAATTGCATTGGTTGAACTGAGTACTGAATATAATAATGGAGGCAGAGCGGGCTATCTACCATACAAAAGTTGAAACGGAGAGTTGCTTGTGCTGCTGTGGTGTCCAATATTGTATGCAAACATGGTCGCACTAATTAAAGTTGCCCATTGCAAAGGCGCCAAGGCTGCGTTTTTGCATAAAATGCCAACTAAAGTGCCATTCACTCTCTCTACTATACCATTAGTCTCAGGATGGTATGGTGTTGACAACACTCCTTTATTAGTACTAGATGGTTTGACAACACTCCTTTAATGAACATCAACTCATTTTAGATGTTGTACCATTTGGTCAGTAAAATTTGTGCCATTGTCCGTCAAGATCTTCTGGGGGCATCCGTGCTTATAGATAATATTATCCATAATGAACTTGGCAGTAGTTAGGGCCCCAACGTCTCGAATTGCTTTTGCTTCCACCAATTTTGTTAGATGGTCAATAGCAACAATTATGTATTTGTTTCCTAGGCTACTCACAGGCAAAGGGCCAATTACATCGATTGACATGGTATGCCAGGCCCAGTTGGGTTTGATCAAATGGTATTTCACATCTGACTTCATAGGTTTTGCAATTTGGCAAGAATGACATTTATTGAGCACATCTTGGATATCGAATTTCATGGAATCCCAATAGTAACTTGATTAAATTAATTCTAGCATCTTAGTCATTCCCCCATGTCTGATGGCCTTGTGTGCTTGTGTAATAATCTCCATTCAGTCTGAAGGTTTTGTGAAGATTTGACGTTGTCCATTGGGCTTAAGTTTGTATAGAACTCCATTTTGATATTCAGTGTCAATTAATGCTTTATTGATCACTTTTTGAACTTTGGGTGGTTCATCTCCATACTTTCAGTTAATCATTTTTTCTCATGAAGCTCATTGGCCAAACTGCTCAGGACAGCTACAATAAGAAGTCGTGATAGTCCATCTGCATTTTGATGGGCCGCTTCAGCTCTATGAATAATTTCATAATCATACACTTGTATTTTCAAAGCCCAGTGGGCTAACCGTCCTTCAGGTTCCTTGAGATTGTGGAGACATCATAATGAGCTGTGATCCATTACTACTTGAAACTTGGTGCCATGAATGTAAACCCAAAATTGTTTACAAGCATAGATGACAGCCAGACATTCTCTTTCAGTCACCGTATAATTACACTCATGCTTATTCAGCGTCCTGCTGCAATAAGTGACCGGATGCTCCTTGCCATCATCCCCAATCTGTGATAGCACACCACCAATTGCAGTCAATGAGGCGTCAGTTTGTATGATAAAAGGCTTGCTGAAATCAGGATATTGGAGGATAGGCGCCAAGCTCATTTTGTTTTTCAAAGCCTCAAAGGCTTGTTGGCATTCCTCTGCCCAGCAAAAATGAACTCCTCCTTGTAGTAAGTGGAATAGAGGCTTGGCAATCTTTGCGAACCCTTCCACAAATCTTTGATAGTATCCTACCATGCCTAAGAACACTTGAACATCTCTCATACTCATCAGAGGTTGCATATTGTTAATTGCCTCCACCTTTTGAGGCTGAGGCCGCAAGCCCTTGGAATCAATGACAAACCTGAGGTATTCCAATTGTTCTTTAAAGAATTGGCATTTTCTAGGTTTTATCTTCAGATTAGCCTTCAACAGCCATTTGAACACTTGTTCAAGGTGCTCCAGATGTTCAGAAAATGTTTGTGAAAAGACATTGATGTCATCCAGGTACACCAGAACACAGGACAATTTAAGGTCCCCCAAAATTATGTCCATTGCGCGCTGAAAGGTTGCCAGTGCATTACACAGCCCCTGTGGCATGCGTGTCAGTTGAAAAAGCCCTTGAGCAGCAATCATCGCGCACTTTTCCTGCTCCTCTGGTGGCAGCTCAATTTGCCAATATCCTGAGATGAGGTCCATTGCAGTAAAGTACTTTGCCCCTCCCAGATGGTCCAGAGCATCATCAATTCTGGGCAACAGATACAAATCTTTTTTTGTAATGGCATTGAGGTGTCAATAATCAATCACAACTCAATTGCTGCCATCTTTTTTCTTTACAATTAAAACAGGGCTGGCCCACAGGCTTTTGGATGGCACTATCATTCCACTTTTCAACAATTTGTCTAACTCTTCACTGACTATTTTGTCACTGGCTCTGGGGCGCCAAATTGGCCTCATTCTAATAGGCATATGGTCCCCAGTATCAACAAAATGCTGTACTCCTTTTGCACAACCTAAATCTTGATCATCTTTGGCGAAAATTTCGGAGTATCATTCAAACAACTCTAGTGCTTCATCCTTCTGTTGTTCTGATAATCTGGTAAACGATTCTCAAAGATATTACAGTATGTGCCCCAAGGGTTTCAGTTGGTAAGCTGAACTCAGATAAGTCACCAAATTTGACAGCTGATATTAACTCATCCCTCAGAAACAGATGCACAAAAGTGACTACTTGATATTTCTTGACCTTAATATTTTGGCTGGTCAAATTTGCTAGTAAGATATCAATCTCTCCATGCCCCAGTATAAGTATTCCAGGCGCCACACTAGGTTCCATTTGAGAATGATGCCACGGGGATACAACCTCCCCATACAGTCCTTCTGGAATATCCAGTGTGGTCCCAGTCCTCATAACCAGTTGATGGCCTGGAGCTATTGTTGCATCCTTATTCACACGTAGAGGTATTCCTCAATTTTTGTTTATGGCAGTTGGCATGGGGCAGCTTTGATTCCCCCGCTGAATATATCCTACTGGTATTATCCCATTGGCATAAGATATATTGATAAAATTTCCATGACAGCTTGTGGGCTTCATATTGTTGCAAGAGTAATAAATTGGAAGTGATTGGCCCAATATCATCAAGATGTTTTCTTTAAAATCACATGAGATCCCATAGGTCCTTAAAAAACTAGTTCCAATTAATATGTCATAATTGGCGTTTGGAAGCACTATAGCAGGGTGCAGCTACTACCAAAGCTCCAAATCGCAGTGGCAAAGCGCTGTAAGCTCCTTCACTCTTAGTGCTGTTAAGGCCTGCGGTCCCATATTCTTGATGATGGTCAATGTCTGGAGCTATTTTCAATTTCTTAACCAGCTTCATGGAAACAATGTTTACAGGTGCTCCACTATCAACAATAGCTACAACTCTGACCTTGTTGACCAAAATATCCACATAAGTGCACTCAGAGTAGTAAGAATCAATAGAGTTTACTAAGTGAATATGGGAAGAATCCAGGGAGTTAAGAGTGTGCTTCAGAGTATTCCCAATACTGGTAGACATTCATTGATGAATGTGTGTTGGTTTTGCGCGCCATTGGCATTGCTATATTGATCATACCCTTGGAGGTCAGGTTTTATCTTGTGGGTATCCCCAGGTGCTGAATTTTAAAAAAATTGTCTTGGCCTATATGACCCCTTTCAGGCTTTAGGCTGGAATATTCAGCTAAAATATTCAAGTATTTGTTGCACATATGGTTTAGTGAATACTTCAGAGGCTTCAGGTGTGACAACCTTACTCTGGGAGCAAGTTACCACATGTACATTTGAGGAATCTTCATTTGATACTAAAATAGAATCAATTTCATTGTTAAATGAGGCCCCATGGCCATCATTTTCTTGTCAATCAGGTGGGACTAATGTCTTAGGCACAATAGAGCGTCCCACATCTATTGTGCTTGTTCTTTTCCCTCCTCCTGCACGGTATTGGGAAGGACTACGTTGACATTTTGATGACAGCATTGGGAAGCATAGTGACCTTTACAATTGCAATTAAAGCAAGTAATTTTACTCACTGGCCATGAAGCTCTTGCATTTGAGTTTTGCTCATTTTTTACAGGCAGATTACTGTCAATCTTCTTATTGGTTTTGAAGGACTTTCCCGCGAAGGTAGCAGGTCCTGATCTGTAACCAGTATTAGGAGGGCCATAATTTTTTGAGCATCTGCGCAAATAGTCAACCAATTTAGATGTTGCCAGGTTTTGAATGAAAGCAGGCAATAGAGTGTTTGATAGATTAGGGTAAGGTTCTACTGCATGCTCTAGTGCAATCTTAGCATCAAAATCAACCATAGCCCATGCGCCTAAGAGAACTTGAGCTTCGCAATAGAATCAATCCACAAAATTGTCAATTGCTTCATCTTTCTTAAAGTGATGTTCATAAACTTGGATTTTCTGGTTGACATCCGTTCTGGACCTCCAAATTCATGAAGCACAGCCTCCTTGACTTCAGCATATGTTGGATTTTCGTTAATGTGAGGCATAATCAACTCAATGCTCCACTCATCCAAGCAGTTAATCATAGTGGCTGCTTTGTTATGGTCGCTGGCCCCATGCATGGCCATTTCAAAGCGTTTGACAAATGTGGTAATACTTCCATTCTTGTCAAAGGCTGGCAGGTTTGCTGGTTTATAATTATTGCTTCCCCATTCCTGGTTATCACAATTACTTCTTGGTTGACTAGAGCCAGGCATACTAGGGCGTTGGGGCATTGTATCCCAGTTTGAGGTGCTAGGGTTGGCCAAAGCAACCATATTGCTAGGCAGTTGTTGACGTGGCCCAGCATCCATTTTGGTAGCTATTTCTGAAGCTTCGTCCTCATAATATTCAGAAGAATTTCCAGTCAAGTGGTTTGTAGCACACTGACAACGCCCATCATCCAGAGCTCAAATTCACTCGTTGATTTCATTTTCCCAATTGACACAATTTCAGTTTTTTAACTTTAATTTTGCAATTTCCTCATTCAAGCTAGTAGCTTGTAGTTGCAAGGTGGAAATCACTTGGTCCTTTTCTTTTATTGCCTTCTTGCACTGGTTCAATTCTCCATGGAGATTATTGTTCAACTCATTAATAACATTAACATCATCATTGAGATTATTGATCTGTAGATTAAGACGATCAATAGAGTCTTGATTTTTCTCATTTTTCGCCCATTGGTCCTCAAATTGTGTTTGCCAGTAATTGATTTTTCCAGTGTATTCATCCTTCATCTGCGAGATTTGGGCGCTCAAACGTTGATACTGGTCACAAAATTCATCTTTATGGTTTAACTGCGCCTCTTGGGCTTCATGATTAAGCCTCATGAACTCTGAAGCATTAATAGAAGTCTGAGTGATATTGCTGACCCAAGATTTGGTGACTCCTCTTTCCTCTAAGAAATTTTCAAAGATAGGATGCAATCTGTCATTTAGCTCTTGTGCTAATTCTGCTACCCGGTCATTAGCCCAAGTGGCTAAGTTGTAATTTGCCTCCAAACTAGAACAGACCTCAGCGAAGTTGGCTTCCAATCGCTCATTTAAAATTTGGCCCATCTGGATGGAGTTGTGAGAGAAGTTCACCAACTCAGTAATGGCTGCATGATGGCGGGTGATTGTCATCTGAGAATTTCTAGAGGTGGGATGTACAAATTCAATTAAGTATTGGGCGATATTCTCTATCCCAATTAAATTGTTTCATATCTGAGCTACACTTAATTGATGATGAGCAAGATATCTCATCCACAACACATCTTGCTGTCATTGGTGGTAAAAAGGGTTGCTACTATTGTCCGTGGGCCCTTGTCCTAATTGATACCCTCTTAACAACTGCTGCTCAAGACGTTCCAGCTCTTCAGGTGAAATGGGATCACCAGGATATATAATAATGGGTACATCCTCCCAATTAATCTGGAACACAGTCATTTCAGTATTCCCATTGGGCCCAGTGATGGTTCTGAATAATTGATTGGGATTGCTCCCCTGTTCAGCGCGGTCACCATCTGCGGTCCCAGCCATGAGCGCCACTTGTTGATTTTTAGGTTCTGCTTCAGAGGGCTGGTTCTTCTTCAGATATGGAATGAAGTTACATGCGTCTATTGTATGATGACAACAGACAGGATGGTGATGAAAATTTAAAATATAGATTCTTGGTAGTACTCAAATTGTATACCCTGTCATTTACTTGGACGATGGCACGCCGCCCTGATCCTTCTGATCCCAAGTAAATATTAACTAATACAAAATAAAGTACTAAACGCAAAAAGTTTATAATTTAAATTATAAACAAGTCCAGTAGTTGAATGTGTTTTATTAGCATCAACTTGAGGGTTATTTATAGGGTTTGATGTTCACCACATCTTACCCATGACATCCCATTTTCAATGGCACTTGGCCACATAAAATGTTTGTAAGAATGTCTATGTATACTTTGACTCAGGGCATCCTGCTCAGCCTCAGGGTCAGTATAAACACTGTCATCATTCTTGAGATGGCATTTTGGACGCGTCTTCAAAATAGCTGGACCAATTCACTTTCACATGTAATTGGCAGCACATACCAAGGCGATTTGTATCACTAATTAGTAATTAATTCAATCAAAAACTCGACTGACATTAAAAACTAATTTTGACATAGACCAACAAAGCCCACGTGCCCAAGTCATTAAGTCAAAACTTAATTTAAGTCTGACCTAACCAACAAAGCCCTCAGAGCCTATGTCATCATAGTCAAATATTATTAAGTGAAATTGCTAGGCCGTGGATCCTAAGTTCAGATATACTTAGGATATACCTGATCCATAATTGCTGATATCTGATATGATTGAATATCTGACAATTAGGTCCAGTCAATTACTCAACAATTCTCTATCGCCCTAATTGTAGGTGATTTAATTTGTATTTATCAAATGTAGACATCGCCTTATTTAGAGGCGATCCAATAATAAACACATTATATCTCAATATCACCTCATCTCAAGGCACTCAAATTATTGTAACTGATATTATTTTTGGAGGATTCTTCCCAATCCGCCCTAGAAGTCCCACAATTATCATCCAGTCATATTGAAATTGTGATAGTTAGTATACTGAGAAAAAGATAACTTTATTAGGGAAATTGTAGCATACATATATAGCATTCTAGCACCTTAATGACCTTTCAATTAAGATCATCAGCATTCATACCCTTTGAATAGCTTTGCACTCATTGACCTGCAGCTTTGCATGCCACTAGTTAAAGCTTTCTCCAACTCAATTTCTCAGACTAGGGAATTCTGCCCTCAAGCTGGTGAACTATCAGGTATCATTCTTGACAATTAAGGAAGTAAGATTCATCAAATTAAACTTAATAAATGACTAGGAGCTTCCTCTCTTGGAAGCCTACACTTATCAAAAACTTTTAAATGATATTGGGGATCATCCCCAACTAATCCACTGGTATCAGAACAAGTTGGAAAAGCATAATCTGGTTAATTTACCAACGCACCCTCAATCAACCAGATTACCGCTTCCAACATGTTTAAAGATGTAAGAACTTTTGGCCAATCCTTATGCGTCCTAGAGAAGGTGGAAACCCTATGGACATTCATCACTAAACATAAAACAGAATAGTGAAGAATGGCACTAGTAGCTGAGAAAATAATAGTGATGTGTCACAAAAAAACTTATTGGTAACCATTGCTGAGAAATCACAGCTTAAAGCCATGCACAAAACCATCAATAAACCATCAGATAGGAGTAAACCAATCAAAAACTGGTAGAATAATCATGGCTCTTTTGGTGGTTATTGACATGCTTGTGAGAATTAGAATACACTCAATTCACAATCTAACCATTGGAGAGGTCCTTAATTATATAGGCATCTAAAGTTAACTTATCAATGACTTCAAGGGACCAATCCATAACTGATCCAACTTGTTATGGCAGCTGAACCCAAGAGTATTTCAATAATTAACCCAATCACCAATGACAAAAGTCAGAAGAGCTGGCCATTTCACACCCTCATATTCCTTAGCTTTATGTTTTCATTTGAGAGTGTTGTCATAGGTTGAGGAATGTAACCAATCAGGGCTGTCATCAAGTTCTCCAGATATTGGAGAGGTGCTATCACTGAGATCAGCTCAATTACAGAATATAAAATTAGGGGCAACCCAGGCTGACGCCCATAAAGAAATTTGAAAGAGGATTTCTACATTAACAAATGGTAACTTAAATTATGAGCAAAAGTTGCCACCAAAAATATGTTACCTAACTATAAGGTTTCCCACCAATCAGATTCTTCAGAGTAGTAGTCAGAGTCCTATTTATTCGTTCAACCATCCCATTGACCCCTGGATGGTAGGGCATCAGTAATCCCTAAATTCTCACACGTTCACTTAATTTCAGGATGATGTGGGTGGTAAAGTTTCTGCCATTGTCCATTAAGATAACCCGAGGGCAGCCATATCAATAAAGTAACTGATACATTATGAACTTGGCAGTACTGATGGCATCTACTTTAGTAATAGCCTGTATTTCTACCCAACGAGTTAGGTGGTTGATGGCTACAATAACATATTGGCTCTTCTCAGTACTTAGGGTTAACAGGTTTACATCAATTTTACAGTATGCCACACAAACCCATGCTCCACTAGAAAAATGTTGTAGCTTTCTTGAAGGGTTTGTAAACCTGACACATAGTGTAACAACCAAGGTGCTCAGTGAGTTGAAATTAAGGGATTCCTCAGTAATACTTCTGATGAATTTGTTCCAGCATCTTCCATAGGCCCCATAAATGGTTACTTTATGAGCCGTGGTAATAATTGAAGTGCACTTAGAGGGTCTTGGATACAACAGGGATTTTTCCCCAATGATTTTGAATAACTGCTCTTTGATAAACTTTGTACTCACCATTGCTTTAGTGAGGTCCAAGAGAATTTCAGATGGCTGGTCTCTGGTATCATCAATGTGCATCTTTTCATACAAGGTGTGTGTTTTTAAGAATTTACTCGCTTATTAAATATAATTTTGTTTTAATAGCCAGGAAACGTTTTGGCCAATATATCCTTGATTATGCTATGCGTCTTACGGTATTTCCTAACCATTTGGAAGTTCACAAAGCTAAACAATAATACTTGACTCTTTTGGTTTCTTCTGGGTATTTTTCCCTTTCTAATTGGGAACTCTCCAAACTCGAGTATTAAAGAAAAGCTCCCCTAGATTATTGTCTACATCTCTTATTATGTAGATTAAATTAATGTAAGATAGTATAAGACAAAAATATGATTATATGGAAAGATGATGATTTTATTTTAAGACCAGGCACCAGTAAATTTATACCTCTAGAGTATATTGGCCATACTCATCTATTAGATGAGTTCATTAAAGCCATGCCAATCTGATATGGATTATGGCATTGGTTATTAAAAATCCCCAAGTTAATTTGGCTTTGAATTAACTTAAATACAATTGCTTTCAGCTCAATTGGAGGCTTTAATACACTCATAATTGAGAAAGTTTTAGGCTTTATATTAGCACCTCTGCGGTGTATAATCTCCTTTTAACCAGCCCAATTACGTTTTGTCATAAAGCTGACAAAATAAAATATAGGGGAAAAATGTATATGGATTTTAAATAATGATGAACCTTAATTGGACGTCAGCGGGCCTCTCAATAGTACTAGGTACTCCCTAATTGGGTTACTCATGTGTAAGAACTATTGTGCCTATTACAATGATTGAAATACATAGTAGTTAGAATTCATTATTCATATTTGCATTAAATTTGAAAATGCAATTAGGTTTGTGCCATAAATTCACTAGATTCACTCAAGTGGATCCATAATTGGTCATAATACTATTATATCATAACTATTATTATCTTCAATAGTTGGGTTGTTTAGACTTAATAAAGGTGGTTTTGAGGTGAATCTAAAATTACCAAATCATGCAGATAAATTAGGAAGGATCAAAGGATCCATCAATGGGAGTAATCTATAAGCATTAATGGGTTTCTCAATGGGTTTATTTTTGAGTTAACCATAAAAATCTAATATTTCCCCCTACTAGACTGGAATATAAACCCTGATTTTTCTAAATTTTATCTTCAATGTCTGTAAACAGTACCTCTTCTGCCTACTTCAATTTTGTCACTTCTCTTAATTTCAAACATTTTCATCATTTTAATCATTCAGATGGGACTATGCAGATGCATATGTTTGTATGCTCCCTATGAGCATCACAGTTGGGGCAACTTGTTCCTATCCCAAAGGCAATGATGTCTGCTCAGGCCAAAACTATTGTTGAAGAGGAGACTAACCCCACCACTGAGCATACTTGTGGATTGGTAGGTTAATAACTTCAGTTGCATTCTTCAATAATCCTTCCAGAGGACACTTTTGGCCACATTTTTGGCCCTTTAGATAAAAATTTCTCACTGCAATCTATATATTGGGATGGTGATCTTCTGGCAGAGTTTATCTTAGCCCTCAGCTATTTCCCAATGCTTTAAGCATATAATGCAGTACTGGGATTGTCCAATTATTTGTTTTGGGGTTAACTTCTTGTCCAAATGAGGGACTAATATGAGTAGCTTTATAACCCCATTCATATTTCTGGCCAAGGATATGACCACATGACCTCAAGATTTTGTCCAAGTTGATGACTTTGTGGAGGAGGTCCTCAGTTCCTGGTCCGCGCCACTCAGGAGTAGGCCCAATTTTGCTTCATCCTTGGGTCTAAATACCCATTGTCAGACATTTGCCCTCACAGCTGAAAAATAAGAATGTTTTGGGTCAAATTCAGCCAAATAGGGAAAATTTCAGCCATTTGCGATTTTCTGATGTCACTAAGAGTGATTTTAGTAATAGAATAAATTATGATATCGAGGATATTGGCCAAAAGACCCTGGCTTATTCTTGGTGGAACCCCCAAAATTGGGGTAACGCCATTTCAAAATCTGCTCAGGCATTAAACATAAAAATGAGCAGTTGGATTACTTGACCACATGACAGACCATGGGGAATCTATCAGGAGGTACTCCCCCAGCCTCAACCAGGTCCTTCAAAGCACCTACACAGAGCCACCCCTTTTATAGGCATGGTGGGGGTCCCCCAAGTTGCAAAAGATTTCATGAATGGGGATTGGATTAAGGTTATAAAATTTGTTACCTCACAGGTACGTTTTATCCAATAGTAATTCCCCTGATATCGTTCAGCCAAAGTAAAGTGAGTATTCCAAGCTTTGATAGGCTGCATTATCATATTTTCTAATTCAAACAGTAACAAGCTGTACCAAACTTATTAGTAAATTCCCTCCTACCTTTAATACTGTTTGAATACGGATCAGTCAGATATTGAGGGGATTACTTCTGTTTTCTTACCCCACATTAATAATAAAAACTCTTAAAACACAAGTTTTTTATTAATATAAATTTATTAAGTTTATCAAATCTTTTGTGGGATCCAGCGGCGTTAGCACCAGTGAGCACAAAAAAGCTGGATCTCACAAAATGGTGCTCACTACAGGGGAACCCTGTACACCAAAAATAATTGCTCTTGAAAAGCAACTAGCAAGCACTTTGTCCCGCCTTAAGGAGCTTGAGCAGCGCCCTTACAAACTCCCCCTTAAGGACAAATTTACCCCCTGTGAGGGGAGCATAACTTAGTTCTTATATGTCTATGAAACAGTAATGCAAGTCTCATTGGACAAACAGAAGGTTAACACATCCTCCCTTTCTTGAGTTATTTAGCACAAGAAATTATAGTCCCATGCCTGGACAATCTGCATACCTGGGCAGAGGTGAAAGAGGCTCTCTTAGCTGAATTTGGTTCACAGCAGAGTCTTAACAGGGATAAACAGGCCTTTATGCGCCTAAGCATGTATAAGGACGAAACACCTGCTGCTTTTGCAGAGCAAATTTACTTCTCTGCACAAAGGTTATCAACGTCCAACATGTTAACTCTGGATGATGCTGTCACTGCCATGTTAACTGGGTTAGCTTTTCAACCCTCTCTAGCCCACCATATAATTTCATTAAAGTGCTACTTCAAAAACATCTGTGACATAAAGAAGGATCTATCAGACGTTGCTGATTTCCATTGCTATGCAATGAAAAAAACTGAGATGGAATCTTCAATTCTAACAATTTAGGGTTTTTCGCCTGTAGAACAGTTGGGGGTGAACATACCTATACTATCCCTCCAGTGAAACCTGGTTCCTCAGTGCAACTCAAAAGAAATATCACTCCTTCTTATACTTTTAAGCCCTGTAAGGTAGCTAATACCATATGTTGGGATTTTTGCCCATATTCCCAGCCTGCTAGATTACTAGGAAACACTAGGGGATAATTCCCTAAGGCAAAGTGAATTGGAAATTGGTTGGCCCAAGTTTTGGAGTAACTACATTTGGGGGATTTTGGATATTCTCCTGGTTGTATCTGTCAGGGATTGATCCAATAAAATACTTAAGATCTTGTTGGGCAGAGTTGCCAATGAAATAAGGGCATCTGATAGTGATTAACTATCAGGTGTACCGATTGGGATTGGTCAGGTTTCATCATCAACTGATTGGGAATGAGTAGCAAGTTGCAAGGCGAGTGATGCCACCTGCAACTAGCGAATTGATCAGTTGGTTCATGACCTGCCTTAATGGGTAATAAGTCCCATTACCTAAGCAGGTCGCTAGCCAAATATGGTTGGTTCGCTTGGATTGAGAGGAAAATGTTAGGGACACGTTTTCCAACTCTTTCCATTTAGGCCTTGAGGATGTCCAATGATGGAATCCTAGCCAGGATGGGGAAGACCATCGCTGCTGAGACGAGGATGGGTGATATAATGGCAACGGCTGCCGTTTCATCTAAGAGGTGTCAATTGAGGGTTAGATGACCAAATACCCACTATAAATTCCCTAGGATTCACTTATAATAAAAAACAGTATTTACAAGAACAGCATTTAGTAAAGAAGTTCAATAGTTTTCATCCAGTATATAGTTTAAGTAGTAAACTATATCAGCTTTCAATTGTGCTATTCTTCTCAAAGATATCATTGCTGTGTGCGATAATTGGGAGACTCTTAGTGAAAAGAGTAAAGATCTGAGCCGGGATCTAGAGAAGAAGGAAAACAATTGGGGATTGCTGCTGACTGTGTGTTGGACTGAAGAGACTGTCACCAGGGAATCTCAGCGAAGATTGGTTTAGACAGAATGAGGGAATGAATCCCTAGATTACAACATCTCAAGTATTTTAATTGGGAATACTGGCTGAGCGTTGGGCCGAGATATAAGAATTCATACTCAATTATGGATAATAGTTGTCATACTATCATCAACCAATAATCCAATATTCTATACAATGCGGACAAAGTGCACAAGAAAATGAACCTGTGCAGTAAAAAGAAACTAGGGTTGTTTGCCAATAAATAACCCTCCAGTAAATTTTTACAATTTGGTGCTCACTACATGGGTGTAGTTGAGTTGAAGAACTTAGAACATGATGTCCTATGAAGATGTTTCCAAACTTTGAAAAAAAGTTACTAAAAGAAGTAACGAAGATAACATCGATGAATCCCCCCCTTGGGTTGGGACCATCTAGTACTAAAAAAAAAAAGTAACGAAGATAGAACGTGAAGTGGATCACGTTCATTGGCATTCACTCAGCTCAGGAGTGGAGCTCCAAGTGAAGTAAGTGAATACTCATTACCAGGAAAAGGACTTGCAGCCTAGATACAAAACTATCTTGTGCTGCAAGGAAACCTGTTTCACCAGACATCTACTTAAGATGAAGAGTATCAGCAGGGCCAACTTGGGTTGAAATTGGGTCCACTGGAAATAGTCCCAAGGAACAGCAGGATCAACTCATTTTGAAATTTGGGCTACTTTGAATAGTATTGAGGAGTGAGTGTTTAGATGAGGCATTGGATGAAATAGGAAGCAATCAATCCAGAGAATTGGATTGCCATACCAATGAAGAGATGAAGCCAAAAAAGGAAATGATTGATCCAAGATAGTGGAGAAATCATTTTGACTCAATAAAACTCAACCAATGATCAGAAGTTACTGGAGACGAGCTCATTAATTCAGGAGAAATTAGATGAAGCTAACGAGGCCAGAACGACCTGTGTATTTACAGATGGTAAAGAATGCCAAAAATCGTTTTCAGGAGAAAAACAATTTGAATAATAGGATGGAACTGTTGGCTAATGAGATACAAGGATCCAAAGCATAAGTTGCCAAAATAAAAAATGTGATTAGGACCTGTTGGACGAATAACCAGTCAGGATCAAAGGACTAATATGTTGAAGAGTATTGCCAAAGTTGGCAAGTGAAGCCTATATGTGAAGTAGCAGTGCTGCTGTCATATAGTGAAGGTCAATACTAATTGGAAGTATTGAGCCTGAGAGAAAATAGTTGCAATGTTCCTAGCGGACCTCTGAACCATTAAATGGTTATGTCCTGAGATTTTGGTCAAGTCCTAGAAGAGGACCACTGAACCAAATGGTTGGTTAAATCTTAATAGGATAAGATTTTGAACCATGATAACTGGTAGGTTTAAGTACCTAGGGCCCAGTTTGGATAAAGGGGAAAAGAAGGACCTTTGAACCTTTTTGTAGGTTGCAAGACCCATTTCAAAAGAAAGATACAAAAAATATATAAAATATATAAAAGATATAAAATATTAATTTTTATGGTCTATGAACTTTGGACCTAAGTGACAAGAAATCCCATAAGCTGAACAGAGGAAATTGCACCCCAGATGAGATGGAATTATTGGCTGGGGTAACTGAGAGCATCAACCTATTGGTTGATTGAGAGCAACTTGCTGATCTGTTGGAAGGCCAGCAAGAGGAGGTGCTTGAACTATTCAAAAGTATCGGGAAGTGTTCACTAAGGACAACCCTGATTTGGGATGTGCAAGAGACATGATCCACAAGGTCGACACTGGGGAAAATTTGCTGATCAGAATGAGACTGATCTGTCAATAAAAAGCCACTGAAGTAGTAGTGGAGGATGAAATCAGCAAACTAGTGAAGCATGGGCTTCTAGTTCCATCGTTGAGTCCCTGGGTGAGTCAATTCTGATCATGAAGAAAAAGGATGGTTCCAACTGGGTGGTAATTGACTACCAGAAGCTGAATAAAATTATAAATAAGGATTTGTATCCCCTACCAAGGATCAACGATGCACTAGACTGATTTGTAGAAGAGAAGTAATTATTCACGATAAATCTGATCTCAGGATATTGGTAAATTGACTTACCAAAAGAAGACCAAATTTGTGCAATTATTACTGCGCAGGGGCTATACCAATAGATGAGGATGCCCCAAGGTCTATGTAATGCACCTGCAAAATTCCAGAAGGCCATGGACGCTACACTTAGCAACTGGAAGTTGTCATGCATCCTGGTATACCTGGACGATATAAATGTGTTCAGTAGAACTTTTACTGATCACCTACACCACTTGGAAGAAGTATTCAAGCAACTGTCCACGGCTAATCTGAAGATTAAGCTGAGGAAGTGCCACTTCTTTAAAAAAGAGTTGAAATATCTGAGATTCGTAATCAACTTCAGTGGATTGCAGCTGCAAGCCCAGAAGATAGAAGTCATAGAATGGATGGCTGTGCCAAAGAGTGTCCAAGACATCCAAGTGTTTCTTGGGATGGTCAGATACTGTAGAAGATTTATCTGGGACTTCACCCAAATAGCTGTGCCCTTGTTCCATTTGTTGGAGGATCTGAAAAAAGGATTTGTATGGAATGAAGAAGACCAAGAATCCTTTGATGAGTTAAGCCAGTATTTAATATGTTCTCCAATTCTGAAATATCCAATTTTTGATCAAGAGTTTATTATACAAACTAATGCTTCGTTGACAATGAATGGTGCTGTATTAAGCCAAGTAGATGAACTTGGGGACAAACATCTGGTGGCATATGTGAGCCAGACACTCTCAGCCGCTGAGAGTAACTACACTGTAACTGAGCGTGAATGCCTTATAGTCATTTACGCATGTAAGCAGTTTCTGGTGTACATCCATGGAATGTACTTTAATGTGGTGACGGACCACTCTTTGGTGCGTTGGCTTCACAATTTGAGAGAGCCAGAAGGATGACTGGCCTGATGGGCACTTAAGCTACAGGCTTACAATTATGAGATTGTCCACCGAGTGGGGGCTTCTCACCAGAATGCAGATGGCTTACCACAGTTACCAATGGTCCAGATAGTATTCCTGCAGGCAGATGAGCTATTCCAGAGAATGGTTGATGGAGAAATTGAAAACGGGCCCTGAGAAATACAAGGTGCACTTTGGAAAGCAATGGAAAACACTGAGACATGGATGGACAAGTATTTAAGATGATCAATGGGAAGCGGTTATTATTCCTGAAGCCATCGGAAAGAGAAGCTATTGTGCAAGTGGCTCAAAAGGTTGTCAGTCATGGAGGCCTGATGAAAACAACCAATCTTATTTGCCAGTACTATTACTGGGAATCCATCAACTATGATGTCGCGGATTATCTAGCTTGTTGCGTGGAGTGCCAGCTGCACAAACCATATAAGAATACAACTGGATACTGACTGGTCCACCCTGGATTTGCCTGGCATAGGGGAGTCTATCAACATGATGGGATCGCTGACAATGAGCACAGGGGGAGTCAAGTACATTATAATTGCCACCAACCATCTGATGAGATGGGTTGAGACAAAGGCCCTAACAAAAGTAGATGCTACCAGCACTGCAAGGTTCATCCTGGATCAAGTAGTATATCAACATGGATGTCCGCAGGTCCTGCTTAGCAATAATGGGACAAACTTCACGTCTCATGTGATCCTGATATTGAATGAAATAATGGGGATCAGAGGAGTCGTGTCAGTACCCTTACTGGCTGGAGATAAACAGACTGGTAACGGGTGAATGGAACGCTGACTTTGATGCTGAGGAAGCTGGTCGCAAGAAGAACTTCTGTGTGGGGAATGTACCTGAGTTTGGTGACGTTTGCCTACAATATCAGTCATCATATGGCGATGGGAAAAATGCCATTTGAGTTGTTGTATGGGAGAAAGGCTACGTTGCCACCAATTTTATATCTGGTGGTGGAACCAACGTTGGGGATGAGTGCTGAACAGTATCTGAACCAACTAATGAGTATCCTAGTCAATATGCAATTGCAAGCATTCAATACTACATTGAAGAAAAGGATACGAGCAAAATTGATAGATGATAAGAACTGACTGGCCTTAGCAAAATATCAAATAGGAAAAAGAGTTGCCTATTGCGATATGCATGGTTTCAGAAGAAGAACCAACTAGATGCTTTGTAGTCAGGTCCGTTTGAAGTTATTGCCAAGATGGCGACTAATGCCTACTCCATCAAGAATCTCTTGGATGGAAGAGTTGTGAATTGAGTCAATGCTAAGTATCTAAAGCAATGGATCAATGAAAAGATTAAAAAGAGTTCCCAAAGGACCAATGAAATATTAAGTTGGTCATTCCCTGATGATTTGTCAAGTCTGAAAAAAGTACCTCTGAACCAATCTAGATGGTTAAGTCTGAAAAAAGGACCTCTGAACCATAGAAAACTGGCAGGTTTAAGTACCCAGGACCCAGTTTGGGGGAAAATATAAAAAGATGGACCGCTGAACTGAAACAAAGTCAAGTCCCTTGGAAAAGAGAAGAATAAAAAAATTGATAAAATATATTGAAAAAGAGATTATAGAATGCATAGAAAAAATCGATATGGTTTCATAATTTTTAATTTTATTAATTGTCCTAGATATGGGGATGATTCCGCCTATGTCGCTCTTGGGGAAGGGAGGATGGATTGTGGTAGAAATGAACAACCCATCAAAATTGATGTGAGATTGGATGCTAGTGAGAGCTAGACCTATATGAAACCCCATTATTTGGTTGGATGCAGAGTCCTGCGAGAAAGCGGCTAGGGGAAGGGAAATTGAAATGTCAGAAGAAGCCAATCACTAAACCCCAGAGTGGGGAGGGTAAAAACAGTACAAGAAGATGCAGTCAGCAAATAACCCTGAGTAATCCCAATATGGTACCAGAGCTGGAAGATTAGTCTTTAGCGCCTAATAATGGGATTCATCAAGAACACTGGACATATGGGCTGTCAGTGAACAAGGGATGCTTGATGGGGGTTGCTGAATCATGCCCCCTACTAAAACTATCAGCGGAAGATAACAATGGGAAGTGCCAGTGAGGAGATAGTCATTCAGGTAGTGAATAGCATCCTGCAAGCAACAACTACGGGCTTCTCAGAAGCTGAAGCTGAAGGAGCAGTGAAGCCTGGGAGAGGCTGGAAGCTTCATGGATCAACTTCGAAGAACTTGGACAGCAAAGTGAAGAGCATAAGCGGCATTATCTCAATCTAGGATGTTCTCGAAATCAGAGGGATTCAGTGCTAGGTACAAAGCCTCAGTGACTTGGGCCCAGAGTTCAGCGAAGGGGAGCTCAAAATGAATACTGTTACCAATGGTGAGCTCAGTAGCCAGGTCAGCGGGTTTGTAATATTGTCTGAGTTGGAAGAGGAACTCAGGAAGCAGGTCCAACCTGGCAAGAAAAGAGCGATCAAGAGCAAATGGCATAATCTCTGGAGCATATATGATAATGGTCGGTGCATCAGAGAAAGGAGCTGAATCCAGGAGGGTTTTGAAATCCAACTCTGGAATTGACAATAGAGGAATAATCTGCCAAGAGTTGCTAAAACAATTGCAAGCCTGGTTTTAGAGGGATTGGTTACCGTTTCCAGCAATTTGATGGAAGGACTAGCCACTGGCGCCAGACTAGGCGTATTAGTTCTGGAAGGACCATAGAAGAGGTTTCGCTGTGTATCCCAACTCATCTGCTGGAAGAACCAGAGGTCTTGATCAGACAAACTATTTAGATGCTGCTGGTATCACGACTCAGAATTTGATATATGCGCTGGATGAGAGGGGGGATGTTGGACTTATATGGAAGTTGAAATTATGCACCCTACAATCCATTAGGCTCAATTTCAGAGAAATTAATCTCAAAATTAATGGGATATGTTCTCCAAGAGAAGAATTAAGAACGTTATGAGCCAAGAGGTTATGAAGATAAAATAACAAGGGTGAACATAAATAAGTATCCTTAATTGGGCCACAAAATGAACATCAATGGCAAGAGTCTCCTGTCTAGGACAAGAAGTAAATCAGAAAATCAAGGACACTGGACCAAGAATCCTGAATATGACAGTGGGTCATATACTCTGATGAGGGAAAACTGGATCCCAAGACTAATATCATCATGAGTAAATCGATCAGCCTGGCACAACAATATATCATGGGGACCGCGCTCTGAGTAGGCTGTAGCAAGGAGGAAGAGGAAGAGCACCACATGCCGAAGGTCATCCTGAAAAGTTGAGTATTGATGATTGTACTCCAATTGAGCCAATGAAGTATTCAACTAAGTTTCCAAAGCGGTGTTCTCATTCCCTGTCCTTTTCTCACTGGAAATCTAGGCAGGAAGGGGGATGTGTTGGGATTTTTGCCCATATTCCCAGCCTGCTAAATTACCAGGAATCAATAGGGGATAATTACCTAAGGTGAAGTGAATTGGAGATCAGTTGGCCCAAGTTTTGGAGTAACTATGTTTGGGGGATTTTGAGATATTTGCCTGGTCATATCTGTTGGGGATCAATCCAGATGAATACTTAAGATCTCATCGGGTGGAGTTGCCAATGAAATAGTGGCATCTGATAGTGATTAACTATCAGGTGTACCAATTGGGATCGACCAGGTTTCATCACCAACTGATTGGGAATGAATAGCAAGTTGCAAGGCGAGTGATTCCACCTGCAACTAGCGAATAGATCAGTTGGTGCGTGACCTGCCTTAATGAGTAATAAGTCTCATTACCTAAGCAGGTCGCTAGCCAAATATGGTTCGCTTGGTTGAGAAGAAAACGTTAGGAACACGTTTTCTGACTCTTTCCATTTAGGTCTTGAGGATGTTCAATGATGGAATCCTAGCCAGGATGGGGAAGACCATCGCTGCTGAGACAAGGATGAGTGATCAATGGCAACGGCTGCTGTTTCATTGAAGAGGTGTCAACTGAGGGTTTGATGACCAAATCCCCACTATAAATTCCCTAGGATTCACTTATAATAAAAACAGTATCCATGAGAACAGAATTTAGTAACGAAGTTCTATAGCTTTTATCCAGTATATAGTTCAAGTAGAAAACTATTATCAGCTTTCAATTGTGCTATTCTTAAGGATATTATTGCTATGTGCGATAATTGGGAGACTCTTAGTGAAAAGAGTAAAGATCTGAGCTGGGATCTAGAGAAGAAGGAAAACAATTGGGTATTGCTGCTGACTGTGTGTTGGACCAAAGAGACTGTCACCAGGGAATCTCAGCAAAAATTGGGTTAGACAGAATGAGGGAACGAATCCCTAGATTACAACATCTCAAGTATTTTAATTGGGAATACTGACTGAGCGTTGGGCAGAGATATAAGAATTCATACTCAACTATGGATAATAGTCGTCATACTATTATCTACTGATAATCTCAATACTATATAATTTAGACGAAGTGCACAAGAAACTGAACCTGTGCAGTAAAAAGAAACTAGGGTTGTTTGCCAATAATAACCCTCCAGTAAATTTTTACACTATACTATCACACAGCGCACTCAGGCCTCTGTGCCTTCCCTTCCAGCCAAGATGGTAAATGTGGCCCCTAAGGCTATCAAATCTTCTATGGCTGTATCCCCTACCTCTATTGTGGCCCTGTCCGTTGTTGAGAGTACCCTTGGGGAGGAATTTGAGGGGGTTATGATAACGTTGGTTACTACATATTGGGAGCCCCCGCTGAAGTAGAAAATCCTGATCATTTGTTGCTGGAGGAGTAGATGAGACCACCATACCTGAGGAAACGTACCTCAGCCAAATACTAGGGCATATAAAAGTTATTGATACTGCCAGCGATGGTGACCAATTTTTAGCTGGCTTGATATGCTCTTTTCAGCGGGTTCATCCCATAAAATCCATCATGGATAAATACCCTGAGACCACTAAAAAGCTAACCTCCACCTTCCAGCTCAAGGAGGTCTTAGCTTTGTCACCTAAATTTGGAGGAAAGCTCAATAATGTTGAAGTGGTCATTCAAAAAGTCCAAATACTGGCTTTCCTGGACACTGGCTCCCCAGTTAACGTGATCTCCACAAAGCTTATTAAGAAGATAAAGATAGCGCCTGACTTGGAGTACACGCAAGAATTTGGTACTGCTGGCCCCAAATATACTCATGCTATCAGGGCATACTCTTCCCTTCCCATTTGAATTGGGAAGCTTATTTTATCAGCCCCTACTGTGGCTTTGGACAACAGTGCATGTGATATGCTCATCAGCACCCAGTTTATGTTTATTATGAGGAATAATTAACATGAAGCAAGGTTTCCTCTTGTTGTTCATCTATGAAGTCCCGTTAGTCTTATACAATAACAAATATAACAAGCACAAATACTCTTGCCTGGTTTAATACCCCCTCTCAGCTATACCGTTGTCTTATACCACTTCTGGGTGCAACACAAATGAATTGCCCAATTCAGTGGATGCTAGTGAAGGTATTCATTTTTATGCTGCAGATGAGGTCATTATTAAGCCTGGTGAACAACGAGTGGTTGACACAAAAGTCACTCTTAAAATTTTACGCCATTGTTTGTTGCATCTCATTAGTATTGAAGGCGTTAGTCCCTTGGAGCCTCAGGTATTGCCTATTGTTACTGATGCAGCTTATCAGAGGCCCATTACTTTGCTGTTGGGGAACCTCACCTCAAAGGACATAATTGTAAAAAACACCAGGAGATTGGCAGAGGCTTTTTAATTCCTGTGGAGGACATCGAACAAATTCACTCCATTGTTTATATGACGTATATGGGCCTGCCTACGGATAACCTGGTATGTACCTTACCCAACGTCCATATCTCGGATGATCTGACCCCAGATGAGCTGGTAAATTTTCACACTCTCCTTTATGACTTTAGCGATATATTTTTCAATTTAGATAATGACTATGGTCACATGAAGGACTGGTGCCACTTTATCATTGTGGGTGATGCCCATCCTATTAGGCCAAAACCTTACCGCAAATCAAAGGTGGAAGAAAAGCAAATAAGGACAGAGATTCAGCAGTTACTAGACGCTGGGTTGCTAGTTCCTTTACAAAGCCCTTGGTCTTCCACTCTCCTGCTAATAAAAAACGGAAGTCATTGGATAGTCATGGACTACCACAAGTTAAATATCCTCAAAAAAAGGATAGCTATCCTCTCCCTCGCATTGATGATGCCTTGGTCCAACTCTCTGGCTCTTCTTCTTTTCTGTCATGGAATTAGCTAGCGGCTATTGGCAAATGGATCTCTCCCCTGAAGACCAGGAGAAATGTGCTCTCATTTGTAGTGAGGTTCTCTTCCAACCAACCCATTTACCTCAAGGATTGTGCAACGCACCTGCAACTTTCCAGCATGCAATGGACCATATCATGCAGGATTTGAAGTTAAGTTGCATCATTGTCTACCTCGATGACATCACAGTAAATTCAAAAACTTTTAACGAGCATCTTGATCACCCAAAGAGGTGTTTCAATGACTACGTAAGTCAAATATCAAGTTAAAGCCCTCAAAATGTACTTTCTTACAAAAGAAACTAGATTTCCTCAGCCATTCCATTTCTCAAAAGAAATTCAACCAATCCAAGGTAAGGTTGAAGAAATCTCAAAATTGCCTCACTATAGAAATTTAAGGGATGTTCAGGTATTTCTAGGGATAATGGGATTATACCATCAGTTCATCCCTAAGTTTGCCCAACTCAGTGAGCCTCTTGTCCACCTATTGACCAAGAACACTTATTTTCAGTGGGGTGCAGAACAGAAGGCTGCTTTTGAGACGCTAAGCAACTGCTGCAACAACGCTCTATCCTACGGAACCCCAATTATGATAAACCTTTCATCTTATTCTCTGACGATTTGGACTATGCCATTGTGGCCATATTAGCCTAATTGGATGAAAACGGTGTAGATCATCCTGTCTCATACTTTAGTAAGATGATGTCAAATGCTGAACATAACTACAGTGTAACGGAGAAGGAGTGCCTTGCTGTTCTGTTAGCTACAAAACACTATCACCCTTAATTATATGTAACTACCTTAACTATGGTTATTGACCACGCATCCCTAAAATGTTTAAGGAACATGAAAGATCCTACTGGCTGGTTAGCTCGCTGGTCTCTAAAGCTCCAGCCTTATGACATGAAGATTGAACACCGTGCTGGAACCTGTCATATGAATGTTGATGGATTGAATCAACTACCAGTCCTTCACTTAGATAATAGTGAGGCGGAGAGGCTACATGGCCTCTTAATGACCCCCTAATGAATGGGGAGATGAGGATGAGCCTGTACAAAAAATTTTAGCCTGACACTCATGTTACACTAAAGTGGAGAACGGGATGTTGTATAAGCAGGTGGGGACAAAATGGCTGCCTTTCCTTTGGCCCTCAGAACGTGTACCTGCTATCTTAGATTCTCATTCCACTCTTGGTCATGGAGGGGCCAAGAAAACTTATGTGTGGATTAAGGATCAGTTTTATTGGAAGAGATGATGGAATCAATCATTGATGTCTTGGAAGCCTGCCTTACTTTCAAGAAGAAGTCTGGATTCAAGACTAGATATCAGTATCAATTAACCACCCCTCAACAACCTACCACACCATTAGTCTGGATGTAGTAGGTCCCCTCCCTCAGACTACCAGTGGCAACCAACTAATCCTGGTAACCATTGACCATTTCACTAAATGGGTGGAAGCCATAGCTCTCCATGCCCAAATGGTCAAGGCCACTGCCATCTTTTTACATCAGAATATTTTTTCTCGACATGGATGTCTTCAAGTACTACTCTGTGATAATGGAAAAACTTCACTTCAGAGCAGTTAAAATCCTGGTTACTTCTATGGGAGCCCAACAACTTTTCTCGTCCCCATACAATCCATCTACCAATGGGACTTTGGTGAGAGCAAATGGAACCTTGGTATTCATTTTACGCAAAAAGGCCTCTTCTGATCCACTCTACTGGAATCAACTTACCCAGTTCTCTTATGGCATATCAGATTAGGTACCACTGGATCCTAAAAATGTCTCCATTCCATGCCTTGTCTGGGCGGTAACCAGGAATACCTAACCTCTTAGTTAAAGATGTCTTTTTCTCTATGATTGAGGAACCCAAGAAAGTCATGCAAAGATTGACTCAGCATATCATCCAACTCCAATCTGAGGCAATGTCTAATTTACCAAAAATGGTGACTAAAGAAGGGAGGCCTATGGGCTCAGAAACCCTACCTAGATTTGAAGTATCCGATATGGTATTATACTACCATAACTGCATCACTCCTAGAAGCGGTAAGCTTATATCAATTTTGGAGGGTCCCTTCACAGTCATTTACAAGAGAGAAAACAAGTATTCCATCAAATCTCTAGCTACTGGCATTACCATTAATCGCGTACATGGCCATTTCCTATGGCCCTATTTCCCCCAACATCCTTGAGGGGGTGATGTCAGATATTTACCCTCACAGCTGAAAAATAAGAATGTTTTGGGTCAAATTCACCCAAATAGGGGAAACTTCAGCCATTTGCGATTTTCTGATGTCACTAAGAGTGATTTTAGTAATAGAATAAATTATGATATCGAGGATATTGGCCAAAAGACCCTGGCTGATACTTGGTGGAACCCCATTAATTGGTGTAACACCATTTCAAAATCTTCTCAGGCACTAGCCATAAAATTGAGCAGTTGGATTACTCTGACCACATGACAGACCATGGGGAATCTATCAGGCGGTACTCCCCAGCCTCAACCAGGTCCTTAAAGCACCTACACAGAACCACCCCTTTTATAGGCATGGTGGGGGTCCCCCAAGTTGCAAAAGATTTCATGAATGGGGATTGACTGAAGTTTATAAAATTTGTTACCTCATGGGTACATTTTAGTCAATAGTAATTCCCCTGATATCATTCAACCAAGATGAAGCAAGTATTCAGAGCTTTGATAGGCTGCATTAGCATATTTTTTATATTAAAGCAGTAACAAGCTGTACCAAACTTACTAGTAAATTCTTTTTCAACCTTTGATACTGTTTAAATATGGATTGGTCAGATATCAAGGGGATCACATCTTCTTACTTACCCCACATTGCAATAAAAACTTTCAAATCCCAAGTTTTTTATTAGTTTAAATTTATTAAGTTTATCAAATCTTTTGTGGGATCCAGTGGCGTTAGCACCAGCAAGCACAAAAAAGCTGGATTCCTACACCCATGATGTTAGGATGTTCATTTCCGCTTGGCTGTTTGGGCAGCTTTTGAAGCTTTATATCAGGATAGCACAGATGAATATCTCCAAAAAATGGCCTTACTTGGCCACCTTATGCATATTGTTCCTAACCAGATGCCTTCAGGCTGGTTGATGGATGTGCCCTTCTTATAAAGTGGTGGAAAACCCAAGTTTATCATGTTTGACTGGTGACCCCAGAAAATTAGTACTAGACTGATTTTTTGGTTGACTGTCTTCTCTTGGGCGTTTTTACACCCAATTTCAGGATCAATCAGACCATGGTTAACAGTTTTGTGCCTCCCCTCCTAATCATTCACTGGGAATTGGCTACAACTAGCACACAGAGCATCTAGCTCTATGCTGCTACAGCCCTTTTTCTCATTTTTTAACAATTGGATTGTGCTGGATTGGCGCGTGCAGATGAGGAATCTGGTTCTAAGTCTCCTCTCCCCTTCTCAGCAGAGAAATAAAAGCCTTAAAGATTAATTATTTTTTACTAATAAAGTTCAATTTTGTTATATATATTATTTCTTCGTTATTGATATACTATATATATTTTTAAGTATATATTTTGTTTATCATATTTTTTATTATATATAATTTTCCACATTTTTTCATTTTCCTATGATTGTGTATTCTTATCTTTAATTTTATTTTTCTTCTAATCAACCCTATTTTTAAATATTTAGGAATTTTGCATGGACTTGATTATAAATATGGCCTGTTTTACCCTCTTTGATGGTGTAAACAAACCTTGATATTTTCTCAATAATAACAAATGGGCCAACCCAAATGGGATTTAACTTATGTAATTGGCCTAATCCGTGCATATTTCAGAATAGTACCTCTTCTCCAACTTTGAATTTGGTCAAATATATCGATCTTTGAAATGCTTTTCAAGTTGGGCATTTTTTACAGAAAAACTGTTCTCAAAGGCTTATGATTTCAATTTAATTAGGGTTTCTGCAAGCTTTTTGACATATATAGGATAACTACTCTCACCAGGATCACCTAGGACAAAATATAGCAGCGATGGGAGGGCCAGATGTCTCTCATATAGAACCTGGAAAGGTGACATCTTGGTGACAGAGTGATATGATATGTTGTAAGCAAACATAGCCGAGCTTAAAAATGTGCTACATTCAGATGGTTTTCCTGAGGTTAGCTTCTGGAAAATGTTTACAAGTGTCCCATTTATAGACTCAAACATTCCATTTGTCTCTGTATGGTAGGGAGCAGAGAGCACATCTCTCACTTCCATTAGCTGGTCAAGCTTTATAATAACGTTGGCAATAAAATTACTTCCATTATCATTCAGAATACCCTGTGGGCAGCCATGTTTGTGGATAATATTCTCAAGGATAAACTTGGCTATCATTGCTGCACCTACTTACTGAATAACCTTGGCTTCAACCCACTTAGTCAAGTAATCATATAGCTGCAATGATGTACTTGGCCTTGGAGTTGCTAGTGGGAAGTGGTCTGACAACATCTATGGATATGATATGTCAGGCAAACTTGGGCTGAATGAGCTGGTAAGATGTTCTCTTTCAGAGAAGTTTTTGCCTCGGCATTTGGAGAAACACTCTAGTGTCTCTTGGATATCAAAGTGCATTGACTCCCAGTAGTAGTATCTTTTAAGATGCTCCTTCATTTTTGAATCCACCATGGCCTATGGCCTTATGTGCCGTCACTATTAGGTCTGTTAGTGCTGAAGGTCTTGAAAAAATGACCCTTTTTCTTTTGATCATTTAGTACAATATTCCATTTTCAACCAAAGTGTCTTTTCATAAATCTGTGAGTAATTTTTGAACATATTTGGGCTCGTCCTAGAATTCTCCATTGACCATCTTTTGAAACATCTCTCTGCGGCCAAACGACAGTGGCAATAGTAGGTAAACGGGATAAGCAGTTGACATTTTGGTGCTTCACTCCTGCACAATGTTTAATCGTGTAAATATAGGCTCAAAGCTTTAATGCCCACCGCACTCATCAGCCCTCTTGTTCTTTCAAGTTGTTCAGCCACCTTAGGGATGAATGATCTGCTACAACCATAAAGTGAGTGCCATGCAGATAAACCCAAAATTGATTGTAGGCATATATGACTGCCAAGCATTCCTGTTCTTTCACCATGTAGTTCCGCTCATGAACGTTTAGGGTCTGACTTGCAAAGGTGATTGGATGTTCCTTGCCATCTTCCCCTATATGAGACAACACGGCTCCAACTGCCATAAGCAAAGCATCCATTTTAACAATAAAGCATGCTCAAAGTCTGGGTATTGCAGGACTTGGGCCTTTATTAGGGCCAATTGAAGTTGATCAAATATTTCTTGACAAGCCCAATTCCAGATGCAATTTTTAGTCAGAAGGTTACAAAAAGACTTCCTTGCCAGGCTAAAATCCAATCAAATTTAGTCATTACCTCCAAAACGTAAAATATTAACCCTTTTCTCTGGAAAAAGCTACTAATGAGCCATCTGTAGTATCCTATTATGTCATATGGAGCTTGCATATCACATCTAAAATTGAGCTGTAAAATCTTCATAATAATCTCAAACTTGGCTAGTTGTGAATTAAGACTATCTTTGACAACTTTTGTAATTTTAGTTGGGTTAATCACATCTTGGCTTGATTCTTCAGTGGTTAATGCATTATCTCCTCTATCATTAGGATTGCACATAGGACAATTAGGAAAAATTGGATTTTGTGTATGCTTTAGATCAAAGGGATTTTCCACCATCATCTGGGTTTTCTTCCAATTCATATCGTTAAGATTGATTATTTGGTTCTAATTTACTGAAAATTGAACTTCTGTTTATGTGATAGTCATCTTATGCGGAAGAAAGAGAATCTTTGGTATATCCATGGGCATAAGGGTCCATATAAAAAACTCTCTGCCTGATTTGAGTAAGTTAAAAGTATTCCATCTCCATGACAGCTAGACAGTATGTGTTTTGTACCAAATATAAACGTTTGTTTAAACGTCTTTTTTCATAAATTTATATTAAGAGTATTTTCTGGTTGCTCCCTGTAGTAAGCACCACTTGTGAGTTTTTGAGGATTTACTCGCTTATTAAATACCCTTTTTTTAGCACTAGGTGGTCCACACGCTTATTAAATATATCCTGTTTTGATAGTTGGGAAGAGTTTCAACCAATATATCTTTGATTATGCTATATGTCTTATGGTACTTCCTAATTGTATATAAGCTCACAAAGTTAAACAATAATACATGACTCTTTTGGTCTCTTCTGGGTATTTTTTACCTCTCTAATTGGAAACTCTCCAGACTCAAGTAGTAATGAAAATCTCCCCTGAATGCTTGTCTACACTTCTTTTATGTAGATCAAATTAATTTAAGATAATATAAGACAAAAATATGATTATATGGAAAGATGATGATTTTAATTTTAGGGCCAGGCACCAGTAAATTTATACCTCTAGGGCATATCCTGGCCATATTCATCTATTAGATGAGTTCATTAAAGCTATGTCAATCCGCTATGGATTATGCCAGTGGTTATTAAAAACCCAAATTTTATTGGCCCTTGAATTAACTTAATTACAATTGTTTCAGCCCAATTGGAGGCACTAATACTATTATAATTTGGAAGGTTTTAGGCTTTATATTAGCACCTCTGCGGGGTATATTCACCTTTTAACCAGCTCAATTATGTTTTTTATACAACTGACAAAATACAATAAATGAGGAAAAGAATATATGGAATTCAAATAATGACGCACCTTAATTGGGACGTCAGCGGGCCTCTTAATAGTACTAGGTACTCCCTATTTGGGTTATTCATGTGCAAGTACTATTGTGCCTATTACAATGATTGACATACATAAAAGTTATATTCATTAATCATGTTTGTTTTAGATTTGAAAGTGCAATTAGGTTTGTGCCATAAATTCACTTATTTCACCCAAGTGGATCCATAATTGGTCATAATAATATTATATCATAGCTATTATTAGCTACAATAATTGGGTTGTTTAGATGCAATAAAGGCGGTTTTGAGGTAAATCTGATTTGCCAGATTTTGCAGATAAATTGGGAAGGATCAAAGAATCCATTAATAGGAGTAATCTATCAGCGTTGATGGCTTTCTTGAAGGTTTATTTTTGAGTCGATCATCAAAATCTAACTCAAGGCATCAGCTTCGTATCCAAGACTAAAATTGAGGGTAAGTATGGCATCCTGTCAACATTTTGATGCATTATCCCTGCGCAGTGTATGATTTCTTAATCATACAGCTTAAACTATAAGCCATCAGGACAATCTCCCTTTTGGATCTTTAGAGTTATGCAGACATTGCAGCAAAGAGCGATCAGTCACCACAGTGAAATGGACCCCATGAAATATACCCAAAAATGCTTACAGGAATATATTAGCACAAGGCATTCCCTATAAGTAACAGTATAGTTGTGTTCCTGCTTGCTATGAGTCTAACTTGCATAAGCGATTGGATGCTCCTCACCAAATTCACCCTCCTGATCCAACACAGCATCGATTGCTGTCAGGGATTCTTAGTTTGAATAATGAAATGTCATCAAAGCTGGGATACTGCAGGATTGATTCCATCATCAGGTACATTTTAAGGCTGTTGAACGAGTCCTGAGCTTCATTATTCCAAATGAATACCTTCTTGGGATCCTTCAACAACTGGAAAAGAAGCTTGGCTGTGGAAGCAAAACTCTTGATGAAGCGGCAATAATAGCTGATCATCCCTAAAAATACCTGCACATCATGAACACTCATTGGTTGGTACATATCCCAAATTGCCTTTACCTTGGGTTTTTGAGGGCGTAGCCCATTATCGTTGACAACAAACCTCAGGTATTTAATATCATTTTTGAAAAAATGGTATTTCCACGGTTTAATTTTCAGATTTGCCACAGATAGACGTTTGAAGACCTCATCTAGATGCTCAAGGGAATTTTTAAGGCGAAGCTAAAGACGTTTATGTCATTGAAATATATAAGCACGCATGACAACTTTAAATCACCTAATATGGTAACTATAGCATGCTGAAACGTCGCTGGCGCAATACAAAGACCTTGGATATTTGTGTAAACTGATATAGCCCATTGCTGGTAATCATATCGCACTTTTCTTTGTCCTCCATAGGAAAATGATTTTCCTATACCCAGATATGAGATTCATAACTATAAATTGAGCTCCTCCTAAACAATCTAGAGCATCATCAATCCATGGGAGGGGGTAAATGTCTTTATTTGTTATTTTATTCAACTGACGATAGTCTATAATAACCTAGTTGGTACGCCCTTCTTTTTTACAACTAATATTGGACTGGCCCAAGGGCTTGATGATGGGACCAGCAACCCATGGCCGAGTAGCTTAGTAAGTTCATCAGCAACTATCATCTCAATCTCTCATTAATGATGAATGGGATGCATATGAATTGCATTCGATCCCTAATGTTAAACTTGTGAACTATACCTTTGGCGCACCCCAAATCATAGTTGTTTTGTTCGAATACTCCTTAATATTATTTGAAAAATTCAAGGAAGTGATCCTTTTGTTTTTCTGAGATCCCCTTCAGTTGGTCCCAATTGAATAAAGTGAGGATTGCCTTTGATTCAAGCTCATCAGGCAACCTTATCTCATTCAACTTCCCAAAGTCATGAAAAGACAAAAGTTCAAGTGGTGGTGACAAGATGAATAAAAACCACTACTTTGTTTTTTTCAATCTGTATTGGCCTATTCAGGAGGTTGGCTACCAGAACCTTGATTTAGCCATGTCTGAAGATTAAAATTCCAGGTGCTACCTAGGGCTCAGTTTGGCTTTTTTCCCAAGATACATGAATCTACCATACAAATAGTCAGGGATATCCAAGGTAAGCCTTGTACTAATGATACACTGTTCCTTGGACTTTAAAAACATCCATGCCCATCCCATTAGAGGAATCCATTAATTTTCTTTAACTTGAGCCAGTGGCGGCCAGGAACATCTGCCAACCTGTCAAAACTTTACTGGGAACAATACTGTTCACATAGACCAAATTAGCGTAGTCATTCTTCTTGGTTGAGGATGGCTACCCTTTCTAGTGTTAGAATAATGGCAATGTTTGTCCTAAATTTTTTTGAGAGATATTGGCATGAAAATCACACCAGATCCCATGCTATTATATGAAATTGGTTCTAATCAAGATTTCATAATTCTGGTTGGGCAAAACTATATCTTAGGCGGTTTCAAAAAGGGAGCCAAATTGTAAAGGCAATGCGCTATAGGAACCTCTTGATGTAGTGGTATGTAGGCCCGCCGTACTGTAGACCTTATTATGATAAACGTTGGGGGCAAGATTTAAGCTCTTCCTGAATTTTGTAGAAATGATATTGGTCAGAGCCCCACTATCAATGATGGTTTGAAATTGTATCTGATTCACCCAAAAATTAGCAATTGTGCAATCAGAATAGAAAGAAATATTGTTTACTCAAAAATGACGGCATCATTTGCCAAATCAAAATTTGTGAAAGCTGTTTGGCTACCTCAGGGAATCATTCTTTTATGATAGTCAGGGGGATCAAAACATTAACATTGTTCAACGGAATATTAGGTTCCATCTGCATATTAGTATGTGCAACTTATTCAGATAGGTCCACACTACTTTTTTAATCAATTTTGTGCTCAAGGACCTCACTAGCAAGTGAGTAACTGTGAAGACATGATCAGTGGGAACTAGCGCAAAGGTGGGGGTATACTGTTCCACGTCTACTCCGCCTAATCTTTTCCCGCAAAGGATATTTGTTCATTGGTGGGGACAACCACGTTAATTTTGCTAGGTTTGGTATGACAGAACTTTGAGATATGACCATATTTCCCACACTCATAGATGACCTGGTTCCACATATTGCTTTTGCAGAGCTTTTAAACAAACTCACGCAACATTAGGGATTTGTACCCACTCATTTTTTCTCAGGGGTTTCCCCTTCATAACTTATAAGAGCAGGGTTAGCATTGTAATAACTCTTGTTGAGGGCATCGAAGGTGGCTCCACAAATGTGCAAGAATTTGACTATCTGAGCTGTTTTTGTATCCACAGTCAATGCGGCAATCATCAGCTGATTGAGCTCTTTATGTCCTTGCAGCACTAATTTCATGGAAGTCCAAGCGTCTAATCAGTTAGTAATCTTACACCTGTAAGGATCTGGGCTTCCAGGAGAAGCAACTAGCTAAGACTTCAGTAGACTCATCTCTTCAGAACTGAATGCTGAGGAAATCATTCTTATGACTGTTATTGTGCTACAGACTTCCAAACTCCCCTATGATTGCCACCTTTGCTTCTGCATAAAACCATTTGCTGGCTGCTAGACAGGGCAAAATGATATTCTGGCTAGCGGTGTCAAGGCAGTTTGCAATAGTGACCGCCTTGTGGTGATACCCAGACCCTACCATAGCCACCTTGAACAACTTGAAGGATGCCATGATATTGTTCCGTTGAAACTCTGGCAGTTTATGAGTTGTCCAAAATTCCAGAGCCTCAGGGGGATTGCTGCCAACTTTTGACCACCATCCGACAGTTTGAACAGAGGAGGCAAAGCGCCATACAGGACAAGCCACCAGGGGTATCTTCCTCTTTTGTACTGTTCCTTGACTAAATTCTATGGAGCTATCATCCCCAAATGAGGAGCTCTTCTTAAATAAAACGTATCTTCATTCAGAATCTTGGTGCCAAAGCCAGTGTCTCCTTATAACGTGGATGAATGATCTGTGATAGTTTTTCCCACTTCTTGTGGCTAGACTTCCACGCCTTTATCTTTAGGTATTTTTGACATAGTTCCTCCAGGTCCTTGGTCAGCTGTCAGATTTGGTCAGTATTATCGTATGAGGTTTTACTTACACCATAGCTTGATCATGTGCCTTGAGCATGTCTGATCCCTGCTTCATCATAATCTTCTTAATCATGGCAACTTATTCCGTTAATTTTTCTCCTTGCTTTTGAGATATGGAATACAATTCTGTAACCTCAAGCCACGACAATTTGGTCCAGATTACCTTAGCCTCAGCTTAGCTTTGAGTCTTCATGTCGCTGACTAACACATATAACTTTGCAACTTCTTCCTTAACATCTTTGCGAGCTTATTGAGATGGTGGATAGATTAACATTTTTACAGCCAATTTCATCCTCACATATTCTAGGTCTGCAGTTTTGGGAGTTTATATGCTTCAACCTCAACTTAACGCTCCCCTTGTCACACACTGGTGGTTCTCTCATTGCTTCCTAACTCAATAACTTATAGACAACGTCAGCCCAGAACCCCCCTGTAGTGAGAATCACTTTTTGAAAAAGTGGTTACTGCACAGGTTCGTAAGTGTAACCTAACTTAATACAATTCCCTGTATGACAACAGGGAACACAAATATGTGATGATAACAGTTCAATTGACACTTGATCGTTGTATACTATAATATCTAAGCACTTTCATCCTTAATAAACTAAAAACCCAAATACATGTAAAGGCTAGTATAATGAGAACAAGATAAATTGATTAGGGAAAAAAGCATACATATATAGAATTCTGGCATCTTAGTGACCTTTCATTAGAACCATTGAAATTATTGCTGAATAATAGCTTTGCATTCATTGACCTACATCTATGCATGCCATTGATTAGAACTTACTCCATCTCAATTTACCAGGCTAGTCAATCCTGACCTTGAGCTGGTAAACTACTAGTTATTATCCCTGAAATAAAGGAAGTCTAACACATCAAATTAATCTTAAATAATAACTATGACCTTCCTCCCTTGGAAGCCTACAAACATAGATACTAGTAAACAATATTAGGATCATCCCTAACTAATTACTGGTATTGGAACACACTGAAAAGCATAATATGGTTAAATTCTCAACAGGTAGTACTGCCTCTTTCCTTTATATATATGAAAAATGTGACGGAATAAAGCTCCTGACCATCAAAAATTAAATACTTACCCTCTTGCCTTATTAGATTCACCCAGGAAACTATGGTACCTTACCTGATGCAAATGCAAAACTTAAGATGAGGTAAAAGCCGCTTTTATCAGGATATTTGGTAGAGATCCTATCCTGGACAACCAAAAACAAGCGTTTATGGGTATAAAATTAAGAAGTGGAGAATTCCCCTCTGAGTTTGCTTCTCGTTTTTACTCTGAAAGCTCAGACTCTGGTGATCAAAAACTGAATTAAGCTTGATGATAAAATAGCTGCTGTCCTATCCTCTATGGAATTTAACCTGCAACTCTAACTTCATATGAATTCTTGTGAAGAGGAATTTTACCTACATTCCTGATATCATAAAAACGCTTCCCAAAATTCCTACCTCAGTTATTACTGATTCTCCCACTTTAATTTCAGCCCAACGTACACAAATTCATGTAGTAAATGGTAATGAGTTAGGGAATAGCTATACTTGATCCAACTGCACTTATTATGGATAATGAAACCATACCATTCAGCATTTTTGGAAGAGAATGACTAATGAGAAAGCAAGAGAGGGGTCAGCATAGGGCACAAGGTCCCTGTTCTGATGAATCCACTGCGCCTTGTGATTGGTCCATCCATATTGTGTTTTAAAAACTTACTAGTTCTGGTGCTCATGAGAGTAGAATTCTATAGAGCATTTAGTAAATAAACATTATAATATATCATCTTACATTTTTCCTAAGTTAGCTTATTCATCCATATACAATATTCCAGTTTAGTGGGGAAAACAATAGCCCATATCAAAGATGTAGTTTATAAAGTGAAGGTGCTCGATATTGTTAACTCTAGTTTGCCTATTAATATTATCTCCTCATGTCTGATAGGTCAACTTAAAATAAAGCATGACCTTAAGCATACCTTAAATTACGGCATTGCAGGAACTGCCTTTGCTTGTGCCATAGGTGCATACATTCACTCACTTCTAAAATTGGGCGGTCTACAAATCTCTATCTTCATAGTAGCCTTGGATAATTATAGCTACAACCTTCTATTGGGCACCAAATTATTTATGAAAAAGGCGAACATTCCTAATTATAAGTATAACTTTCTTTACATACTTGGATACTGATTTCCCTTAAATTTACATGACTCTTATAATAAAAAGGGAAACAGAAATTGAAATACATGTTTACTTGAATCTACCAACTTTATTGATTGCTTAGGATATTGAGTCTTGGGATCCAAAGTTAACTTACCCCTTCCATGGTTGAGGCTGAGGAGGGGATGCCTCTATATTTTCTCAAAATCATTACTATACCTCCTTAATCCCAAGTGTTAGCGGAAACTGGGATTCAACTGATCCCCCTCCTGATCACTTACTCAAAAAATTTTCTTATCTAATTCTTCTTTAATCAAGGTACTCCTTTGTATAGGAGTATTAGACCTGGCCTACCAAGGAACCATCACTGTCCTTTTAGTCAGTCTCACTAAGTCCACAAAGATAGTTTGAGCTTAAGCAACCCAATTGCTTATGTCCAGATTTACCTTAGGACCAGGTAATAAGGTCCAAGGTGTTAGGACCCTCTGTGACTATGGGTTATAGGAGCCGCCTTCTATTGTTACCATACCAGTGCAAATTTTCTCCAATTTATCAGCTGAGAATAAAGTCGATACTAAAGCTCTAATTGAAATGTTAAGATAACTTATCCTCTGGCCCACATGATTATGGTCATATGAGGATTGTACAACACCAAGCCAATACTGGTACTTTACCCCCATTCACTCAACTCTTAAAGAATAAAAATCTGAGTAAGCTCAAGTTGCTCACAAATTCAAACAATTACTTGACGCCGGCCTACTCCAAACCTCACATAGCCCCTGGTCTTCTCCTTATTGTTAATTAAAAAAAGAAAGATATGAGTCATTGCATCATTATTTACTACTAATTACTGAATTCTATCACTCAGAAGGAATGTTACCACTTACCACATATCAATGGCTCTGAGATCCTTGTTTGGCTCTAATCTTTTTTCTGCGTTGGACTTGGCCAGTGGCTGCTGAAAAATTGACCTCTCTGCTAAAGATTGCGCTAATGTGCTCTCATTTCTAATGAAGGTTGTTTGAGCACACTAAAATTCTTCAGGGGTATGAAAATCCCCTGCCACATTCAATTGGGCCATGTATAAACTGTTTGGGGATCTTAAGCTAGTGGTGTACTAGTTTACCTTAATAATGCCATAGTTTTTTTAGAACTTTTGTGACCCATCTTAATAGTTTTCATCAGGTATTTCAGCGGTTATGTGAAGCTTACTTAAAATTATAATCTCTAAATGCAAATTTCTGAATAAAAATTGGAGTTTTTAGAGCACAAAGTGACTTGGCAAGGTATCCTCCCTATTCCAGACAAAGTATCCACCATTTAACAAATGTCTACTTGACAAAGTTTTATGCAATATAAAGTATTTCTTATGATTGTGGGATATTATTGAAATTTATATCCCACTTTGTTGACCTTACCAAACCTTAGTTGAGATATTACACAAAAAATGTGCCTTTCTTCTGCTTTCTAAATAACAATAATCTTTTGACTCCTTGTGCACCTCTTTAATAAATGCCCTGGGTTTATTACACCCTAGCTTCATTCAACCTTTCATTCTCTATACCAATGCTACGACACCACTGTGGACGCCATCTTATCTCAGTTGGGTGCTGATCAAGTGGATCATCCCATCGCATACTTTAGCAAGATGCTGTTAAGGACCAAAAGAGATACTCCAAAACTAATGTGAATGCCTTGCTTTTATACCTGCCATAAAACACTTCCATCTCATTTTATTTATAAACATTTTACAATTTTTACTATCATGATTCACTTTGTTGGCTTTGCCGTTGATGACCCTGATATGAGGTTAGCTCAATGGTCATAAAGCTACGAAATTATGATTTTTCATAGTTCATCAAACCAGAGCCATTCATCAAAATGTGTATGGGCTTTCCCAACTCTCTATTTTAAATTATATCTATTCCTAAGGACTAGCTTTATATATTTATTACTCATCCTACTTTATGGACTCAAAATCACTTGAGTTACAAGCATTTATGAAGAAAATGGCTTCTACCACTAAAGTTGAAAATGGAACTTTAGTAAACCAAGTAGGCACCTCCTTACATCGATGAATCCCCCCCTTGGGTTGGGACCATCTAGTACTAAAAAAAAAGTAGGCACCTCCTTTCTACATGTTCTCCAACCTTTCTATTTGCACTGGAACCATTATGGAATCTTATAAAACCGTTAGACATGGGTCTATAAAAACACTTGAGTGGTTGAAAAGCAAATGCTACTGAGAAAAAATAGCTGATTCAGTTCATATCATTTTAAAAATTTTCTTAACCTGGAGTTTTCATGATAAGTCTAATCCATGCTAAAAATTTGATCCCATAGCTCCTGAGGGCTGCTTTAATATGATTAGTTTTGACATAGTCAGACATTTGCCATTTCTGTATATGCCATCAATATATTGTCATTGAAGTTGATCACTAAAAAATTGGGTAGTGTCAGGAAAACTGGAGCGCAGGAGTTGTGGAAGAGAAAGCATCAGATTAAAGGTGTAAACAAGGAAAAATGACCCAACAAGAAAAAAGCAACGTTCTAGGAGAGCTTTGTTATGTTTCCATAAAAGTTTTGTGCCAAAACTCACACCAAACTAGCAACAAGAATCAGTAACAAGAGTTCATGAGAGCTGGTAAAGGTGCATAAGTACTGAGGCAAAACGCAGCAAAATAAGATGTGGCAGAGTCAGTGAAATAGACTTAGGAGTGGGAGGCAGGTTCGCGTCTAACTGGGGAGTTAGACCATAGTGGGAAAAAAACTCCAGACATCGCAAAAATTCCAACAAAGGTATTTTTGAGAATACTAGAAAGAAAAGTATGGGAAAACTTTCACAAAATCTCTAGACTTTAATAAATTTAACTGAGCAATTGAGAAAAGCAAATCTTTCCTAGGCTTAGGTCTTAACTTTAAGAGGGAAGGTTTGTGAAGGTTTCAAAATAATAAAAATCTGATTATAGCTGTAAAATTTCCACCTTTCAAGAAAATCAGGTTTTATTAATTTTCTGAATTCCATAACTTTGTAGTGCGTGATTTTACATTTTTTGATCAATTTTCCCTTGATTTTCCGCCTCAGATAAGCCATTTACCTCAGCCCTGGCTGGCAAAGACAGAAATTATTTACTATCAATGACTTTATAGAGGTCATCAGTGACTTTTAGAGATTCTGGCCATGACTCCAAGGGCTTGTTTGACTTTGCTTTTGAGGGACTTCCAACATCAGGAAATATGTCACTAGATGTGAACTCATCCTTTACTATTGGACATGGTTCTACGCCGCCTGAGGGGACATTGGCTAAGGAAAAGTTCTTGTGGGGGGTAGATAGCTTCATGAAGGCAAAGGAGGCTTGGGTGGCAGGACCTACGGCATCTGGGAATCTAGCATGAAATTCGCAAATTAGGTCCTGAGCGTTGGTCATGCCTTGATAGGACATCCAGCTGTTCTTAGTCTCATCATACCCTTTCCAGGACACCAAGTACTATAGGAAGCGTTGGTGTCAAGAGAGTGTCTGTAACTATCTTGTTCCCAGCAAGGTAATGTGGGATGCAAACCCACATTGCTAGGGAACTAGCTGTTAGGAGAATGGGAAATAAGGCACCTCGAACGGTGCCTGTGCAAAAGGTACCCCAAGAAAGGGTGTAAAGCGCAACATATAGTACCAGGTAAGTAAGAAATATTAAAGTTTGAGTGGACCCCAGAGGGGAGTCCATAATCAAGTGTAACTTGGCGTGAGTAGACTTGGGTGCCTCGATCTGGAGGGGACCTGGGCAGCCCAAGGGAGCACCTGGGATTTGGGTAAATTGTGATAAGAGGTAGTGGCCCACATAGTTGGAGACCTCCCCAAAGAGGTCCACCACCAAGTTCGCCCAAGGAACCATTGGTAAAAACGTAAAATAACGGGTAAATTTATTTAAGAAAGTTGACTAACGAGGAATGTTGGTCACAAAAAACATATTTAAAGTGGGTCAGGGAAATTAAGGTTCCCTAAGAAGTGCGCCTAATCCTTGATGCTCCAATAAACAGACGCTTCAATCCATTTTTGTAAAATACACCAAAAGTGCCTTCACTTGAGTAATTGATTGAAGCCGTATTTTACCCAATCTTAGAATTTCATAACTTAAATGGGATTCGAACCCTTGCTCTCCAATTAACTGAATTGAACCGTCTTTGTTTGTAATGTAAATCGTTCATTTCAGTGCCTGGGCCGAGATATGAGGCTGGGCGTTTTGCACCCCATTAGTATCAACCTGGGCATGCTTTGCTTGCACCCAGCGTTGATCTAAGGTGTTTTTCAGGTCAGGAGGAGCCTGAAGTTTCACCTTCTGGGCCTCCTGTCACCCAGCCTTATCTTTAGCATCAGTTCCCACTATTAAGTCATCCAACCATGACATTACCCTCTCCTCCTTCTTGGACTCCACCCCCTCCAGGGGCGTTTTCTAAGGAGAAGTTCTTATGTGCTGGTGGCAACTTCATAGCAGCAACGGCCAGCTTAGACTGAGATCCTGCAGCCTAAGGGAAATGATTATGGAATGATTTGATCAGGTATTGGGCATGTACACAATCCTGTGCCGGCACCCAACTGTTCTTTGCTGCATTAAACCCCTTCCAGGATACCAGCTACTCAAGGAGTCGCTTAACCTGGCAGGAGGCTACTATTTCCTCCACTTCTCATTCCGGCGCCCCATCCACAAGATAAGCCTCGGGAGTCACAGGTGGAGGGCCCTCAAACAATGTCAATTTGCTTTCATGAAAGATGGAGAAGATCTGAAACGTGGAGGGAAGATCCAACTGGTATGAGGCATGACCCACCTTTCTAACTAAAAGGTAAGGACCAATCCTCTTTGGACCCAGCTTTTTGCATGGCTGCTTGATAGATTAGGATGTTGCAAGCATCAAACATCACGAGATCCCCTTCCTTGTATGCTGGACCCACTCAGTGCTTTCCATCGGCATTCTCCTTATAAACCAGCATAGCCGCCTCCAAACTTGTGGACAACCCCTGATGGACCTTCTTGAGAGTCTTAGAAAAGTCCAGAACCGCTTCCACCTTGGAGCCACAGCTGGGCTCCATGTTAAAAGCAGGGTTAAAGCCATGGTTAGAAAAAAGGGTGAACAACTGATTGATGAATGCAAAGTGTTTTGTAGCTAAACTGGGCCATGGGAAGGTGAGGAACCCAATCTGAATGGTCTGCGGTGGTGTAACAACGCAGAAATTGTTTCAAGAACTGGTTCACTTGCTCAGTCTGCCCATCTGATTGGGGGTGATAGGCAGTTGAACGGCAGGGGTGAATCTGAAGAGTTTTACACAACTCTTCCCAAAAGATGGAGGCGAACTGGGGTCCCCGGTCACTAATGATTTCTTGAGGAACCCCATGAAGCGCAAATACATGGGCGACGAAGAGCCTGGCCATTTCAGCAGCAGTTATGGTTGTTCTGCAAGGAATAAATTGGGTGAACCTTGTAAAGCGGTCCACCACCACCATTATTGCATCATACCCATCTGAAACTGGTAACTCCACAATGAAATCCACTGATAGGGAAGTCCAGGGCCCTTCAGCCTTTTGGACTGGTACCAGCAACCCTGCTAAAGGTTGCCGATTGGGTTTCATTTGATTGCAGATCAGGCACTCTTTACAGCACCGCCCTACCTGAACAGGCAAGCCCTTCCAATTGTAAGTGCGTCATATCAACTCCAAGATCTTTGCTTTCCCAGGATGACCAACAGTGATTCCATCATGATGGTCCTGGATGATTTCCAGACGCAGTGGTCCAGCAGGAACCCATAGGCGCCCCTGAAACCACACCATCTCATCCTTCATGTGATAACCCCTGGATAAGTCCTCCTGATTCAGGGCGCTCTTAGCGAGAACAACAGCATATTCAGCTGATAACGGCTGGGAAAGAACTACCTTTCTAAACATACTATATTCTGCTGCATTTTCCAGAGGCATGAGCGCTGGCGTATGTACCCTGGACTTAGGAAGTTGAGACAGAATCATACTCGGTGGAATCATTAACCGGGTGTTGTGAATCTCTACCTCCTTTGGATTGGGAGCCAAAGCAGGGTTGCGGCTTAAAGCATCCGCCAAACCATTCTCCTTGCCCTTGGTGAACTCATAGGAAAATGTAAATAGGGCAAGGGTCTCATGCCAACGGGTCTGACGTGGTGTTAGAACATGTGGAGCATGGTAGTACAACAGGGCTCAGTGGTCTGTGCATACCCAGAATGGCTGGGAGGAGCCTTGTAAATGATAACGCCAATAAATCAGCGCCTCCACCACTGCTAATAACTCCTTATCATATACGGCGTAGTTTAACTCATGCAGAGACATTTTCCATGAAAAATATCCCACTGGATGCTCAGACCCATCTTCACCCACCTGTAACAGGGCAGCCGCAATGGCAAAGTTGGAAGCATCTGAAGACACAATGAACTCCTTTTCAGGTTCAACATGGCGAAGGATGGATGTGGATAACAAGGTGCACTTCACCGCTTGGAAAGCATCCTCCAAAATGGGAGACAACTGAAGCACCTTGACAGCGCTAGCCTTATATAAGGGTGCTGCCACCTCAGAGAGATTGGGTGTGAACTTCTTGAGGAACGTACACGTCCCCAAAAAGCTCCTTAATTCCTTGACTGAGGTGGGGGTAGGCCACTCACAAATAGCCTTCTCCTTGTCTGGAGTTATCATATGGCCCTGGTCAAAAATGACGTTGCCCAGAAAAATAACCTGGGACTTGAAGAATTCGCATTCTTAATACTGAGGGTAAGGCAAGCGGCCCTCAATTTCTCTACTACTTATCAAAGGTGTACTGAATGTGACTCCTGATTGGGGGGAAAACACCAGGATGTCATCCATGTAGGCAACCGCGCATACCCCCAACAAGTCCTCCAACGCAGCATCAATGCGGCGTTAAAAGATGGTAGGGGCATTCTTAAGCCCAAAGATTATAACCCAAAACTGGAAAATCCCTTTTCTGGTGCGGAATGTGGTTAACCACTCCTGGCCCTTCTTTATCCGGATTTGATTGAATGCATTGAGGCAGTCCAACTTGGAGAAAACTCTTGACTTTTCCACATAGCGTGCAATCTGGGAATCTAAAGGGATGGGATGGAGGTTGGGTACAGTCACATTGATTAAATTTCATAACTGACACACAGATGTAAAGTTCCATCAGCCTTCTCCACAAAGAGAAGTGGGGAGCAAACAGGGGAGGTACGCTGAAAGATGGCACCTTTAACCAACTGCTTCTTCACCCATACATCTAAAACCTCTTCCTCCAGGACAGTCAATGGGTATATGGGAGAAGAAATATGCACCAGATCCACAGTGAGTTTAAATCACAATCAAACTCGGAATGTTCTGGTAGCGTACTAGCTGAAGCTGCATCAAAAGAAGATGCCAACTCCTCCAAACAGGGAGGTAAGGAAAGTACCATGGTGGGCTTCAGCAAAGGGGCAAGATAAGGACTTGGAACATTGGGCCAATGGGGTAATTTGCCTTGGGCGTTATCCTCAGACAAAGGAACAATCAACTGGTGACCGTTTGTCAAAGACAAAGTTAAAGTGTTTTATTTTAAATTTTTTCTGACATCAAACTTTCGCCACCACTCAACCCCCAAAATGATGGGGAACAAGAGGTTTCTGATAGCTTGAAACTGGTCAGACATTAGATAGGAACCTACCTGGAAATCGACTAACCCCATGACGTTCAGTGTGAGGATACCTTGAGAAGCCCCACCTCTAACCATACCACCTGGTGAGTAACTCAACTCAAGGTAGTCAGCAAGGTTTTGGTCAATAAAATTATTTGAGGCACCAGTATCCACCAAAATAGTTGTGCTGAACTTTCCATAAGAGGATGTAAGGGTAGCAGTCAGCAAGAAGTATCCAGAATGGGATTTATTCAACGCAGAAAACGCCACCAACTCACCAGAAAATTCTTCCTCCGGCTTGAACAAGCCATCAGGGTATGTTTTGGAATCATAGAAGGGGGAGGGATAGTGGGCCACTTATTACTGAGGCCACATATCCCACCACATCTTCTGCAGGTGCATATACATCTTTATATTTATAACAAAGTTCCTTTCAACTTCCTGAGAACCCTTAATTATGGTAGGGGTCAAACGAGGGTTCTCAGGAGTAATCTGATATACTGAAATAGGGTCCTCATCCAGACTATATGAGCAAATAAACAGTTCAGTTTGGGATAAATTTGTTCATGTTATAAAACGCGTTTTCTGGCTCCTAATGAACCCACACTCATTCCGAGGGTTCAGTGTGCATCACTATCCAGGGCCATCACCCCCAAGCCCAGAACCGATGCCTTGGCATGCACCTCAAAATGTGTTGGGGAGAAAAACGATAATGGAATCCTTTTTTTGTTAGATTCGGGTTTGGACCCTCCAATGTTCCCAATTTCCACTGAGATGGGGAGGAAATCAGTGGGAAGCATCTCATGATTCAAGGAAATATCAATAGTTGAGGACGCGATATTTATAGGGATGACCATGGGTGACATCATCGTGATGGAATCATCTGAAACCTTTACTTCATTCTTGGGGCTAGACCCCTATACAGTTCCAAAATTAGAAGAAGTCGAAGGATTAGAAGGATAAGATTTCCTCATTTTAAGAGGCGCGCGTGACTTTTTGACCTCCATATTTATATGATTTGATCCAAAGACAGCCAAATTACCTGGCCCCTTCCAGGTTGGGGTGAGGAAACTACCCACAAAGGGTTTCAACAAGATGATCAAAATTGGAAGGAGGCGACTGCCAAATTGGGGAGTTTCACATCAATATGTCCAAGGTTGAATGGAGAAATGACGTTTTAACCTTGTCAGTTAATGGCAAAGCCTGGGCTTTTTTACCAGAATTCACTTAAGTATGCTTTCATCAGCTGACCTGCTTGACAGAGAAAAGAACTCGAAGAAGAAATGGAGGGATGCTTCATCAGGTTGATTCTGCTCCAAGACCTGTTCCAAGCCCTCCACTGTTCGCCACAAAAGCGGTTGGGTGCAGAATACCGCAAAAACCCAATCACCCGCATCAGGAGACAACTAGGACAACAGATCCACTCCTTGTGAAAGCGGACGTGAACTAGACAGATTATTTTTACTCAATGAGGGTTTTGGCTCAAGGGATGACAAGGCTTGTTGAATCTCCGAGTAAATCTTGGGAGAAAGGTGGGGAATCATGACATCAGGATCGTGAAAAGTCTGAGACCACCAGGTACAAGCAGGAAGGGTGGGCGCTTCCCAATTTTTAATTGCAAGAATAACGCGAGATGCACCAATACAAAGCCAAATGAGAAAACTGTGGTGAGCACCATCGTGGCAGTGACAAATGGCCAGCGCACCCAATTTAATAATAAAGAAAGTCCCACATGGATAATTCTTATGCACGTATAATAAAAAGGTTGGTCAACTAATGTCAAGAGAGTGTCTGAAACTCTCTCGTTCCCAGCAAGGTGATGTGGGATGCAAACCCACATTGCTAGGGAACTAGCTGTTAGGAGAATGAGAAATAAGGCACCTCGAATGGTGCCTGTGCAAAAGGTACCCCAGGCAAGGGTGTAAAGCGCAACATATAGTACCAGGTAAGTAAGAAACATTACAGCTTGAGTGGACCCCAGAGGGGAGTCCATAATCAAGTGTAACTTGGTGCCAGTAGACTTGAGTGCCTCGATCTGGAGGGGACCTGGGCGGCCCAAGGGAGCACCTGGGATTTGGGTAAATTGTGATAAGAGGTAGTGGCCAACATAGTTGGAGACCTCCCCAAAGAGGTCCACCACCAAGTTCGCCCAAGGAACCATTGGTAAAAACGTAAAAAAATGGGTAAAGTTATTTAAGAAAGTTGACTAACGAGGAATGTTGGTCACAAAAAACATATTTAAAGTGGGTCAGGGAAATTAAGGTTCCCTAAGAAGTGCGCCTAATCCTTGATGCTCCAATAAACAGACGCTTCAATCCATTTTTGTAAAATACACCAAAAGTGCCTTCACTTGAGTAATTGATTGAAGCCGTATTTTACCCAATCTTAGAATTTCATAACTTGAATGGGATTCGAACCCTTGCTCTCCAATTAACTGAATTGAACCGTCTTTGTTTGTAATGTAAATCGTTCATTTCAGTGCCTGGGCCGAGATAAGAGGCTGGGCGTTTTGCACCCCATTAGTATCAACCTGGGCATGCTTTGATTGCACCCAGCGTTGATCTAAGGTGTGTTTCAGGTCAGGAAGAGCATGAAGTTTCATCTTCTGGGCCTCCTGTCGCCCAGCCTTATCTTTAGCATCAGTTCCCACTATTAATTCATCCAACCATGACAGTTGGGATAGCCAAGAAGCAAGAATAGCATCGTTCTAATATTAGGGCTCACTATCCACCATGACAGGATTGGGGTGAGGCGGCATGAGACCATCAAAGGGGGTCAGGAGGCACTCATGTAGGGTGCTGAACACTTTGATCAAATGGAGTAAATTAATCTGGTTAGATGACAGGCCAACCTTCTTGAGGATCTTAAAGGGTTCAACACGCTTGTGCCTAACTTGTGGCAGGGTTGCTTCAGGTGGAAGTTCTTGGCGTTGTTATGATCAAATCACCAGGCTTGCACTCAGGTCCTTCACAGCGCTTACAGTCAGCATACTCTTTGTTGATAAACATAAAGTAAACGAGATGGTCCTTCATTGCCTGGTGTACATCTCTGAGCTCTTTAGCGCGCTCATTGGCAGCAACAACGGTGGACTCAATTTTTGGACTCAGGTTGAATCTGGGGTTGTAACCATAGTTTGCGAAGAAGAGGGATGTGCCTGTAGAGATATGTGTAAAGTTTATTATAGGCGAAGTGCGCCAGTGGAAGATGAGGGCCCAATTGTTCAGTTAAGAGTTGGAATAACTACGCGATATTGCTCCAAACCTAGGTTTAACCTCTCCGTTTGCCCATCTGGCTGGGGGTGGAGGGCTGTGGAGCGGCAGGACGGATCACCAAGATGAAAAGCAGGGATTCCAAGAACTGGGCGGTGAATTGTGGGACGCAATTGCTGATAATCTCCCATGGGAAACCATGTAGACAAAAGATATGGCGTTGGGATTCTTGCCCACCTTTCCAGCCTCTAGATTACCATGGATCGCTAGGAAATAGTTCCATATGGCGAGTGATTTAAATATTTTTTGACCCTGATTTTTGGGTAATAATGTTTGGAAGATTTTAGGTAATTCTCCAGGTTTGGATACATTGAGGATTGATATGGATATATGCTTAAGATCTCGTCAGGCAGAGTTGCTGATGAAATGGGGGCATCTGATAATTGATCTATGGTTAACTATAAGGTATACCATTTGGGATTGGTTGGGTTTTATCACCGGTTGTTTTGAAATTTAATTAGCAAGTTGAGAGGTTAGTGATGCCACCTGCAACTAGTAAAGCAATCAGTTGATTTGCACCCTGCCATAATGGGTAACAATTCCCATTAACTAAGAAGGTCACTCGCCAAATATGGTTAGTTCACTGGGATCAAGTGGGATTTGTTAGGGACACGTTTTCTGACTCTGTCCGATTTATGTCTCAAGGATATCCACCAAAGGGATTCTAACAAGATGGAGAGACTATTTCTGGTGAGATGTCAAAGGGAAGTTCAATTGGCAATGTCTGTTGTTTCATGGCTGAGGCGCCAACTGAGGGTTGGCCGCCAAATTTACTCTATAAATTACCCTAATAATATTCATTAAGAAAAAGAAAAAAGTTATTATAATTTATTAATGTGTTAAGTTCTATTCATCTTCAGGAAATTATTGCTGTGTGCTTTAATCAGGATCTCCTTTGTTGGATAAAGAGTAAGGATAAAGGATCTACAGAAGAGAAGCTGAACTGTCATTTACATATGACATGATTTTGGGGACCAACCCCAAAGATAAGGATGGGCGCCTGGAGGCCCAAAAGGTGAAGCTACAGGGCCTCCCAGACCTGAAGCACACCCTAGACCAGCGCTGGGTAAGGGCAAAATATACCCAGGTTGGTCCTAGTGGGGTGCCAAGTGCCCAGCCCCTGACGTCAGGCCAAGCGTTAAAACAAACTATCTACCAAATAAAGGTGGATGGTTCAGTTTGGTTAGCTGAGGAACGGGGATTTGAAACCCATTCCATCTATAAAATAACGCGCTTGGGTCAAATTCAACTTCAATTGATTACTCGAATGAAGTCAGTTTTGGCCTATTCTACTAACTCAGATGGCAGTATTGCCCTATTGGTTAGTCGCTGCTTGGGCCACTGCAGCATAACCCCAATTTCCCCATCTGAGCTAAAATACGTTTTCCTTGACCAACATTCCTTGTTGGTCAACTTCCCCAATAAACCTTTTCCCGTTTACATTATTTTAGGAATTATTTTTATGCTATTCCAAACACTCCTGTGCGCGAACCTCTTCAAGGAGGTCTTGCGCTCCATTACCCTTGCCATTGCAAGTACCATGCAGCTCTCCCCTAATGCACCGTTTGTCCGCCCAGGCTCTCTCCAACCTGAGTCGCTTATCCCCATTTGATATGTGCACCACGTTGCCTCTATAGGGGTTATTATTATAAAATTCATAATTTTATGCCTGGGTTGTTATTGCTCCAGCACCTTCTTCTGGGCTCTAACCGCTTTGGCACTAATGACTAGTTCCTTGGCGTTGGCCTTGTGCACCGCGCACTGCCCCGCTGGGAACAGGAGAGTTATAAACACTCTACTTACATGAACATAGATGGGAATTGCTGCAAACTTTGTGTCACAAGAGAAAAGGTTGTAAACTTAGGGATCTGAGTGTGGATCAAATTAGGTGGATAAGGATAAAAGTCCCTACAGACAACATTAAGAGTATTTAGTGGAGAAATACAGGTCAAGCATTGGACCAGAACGGGTTATCTATTTAACTACAGATAAAAGTCTTCATACTGTTTTCAATCAACTATCATATACTATCAGACAATGAAATTATGCATACACCAAACCTGTGCAGTTGACAATTGGGAGCTATTAATTGGGGAAGAACCCATGATTGTAACATTTGGTACTCACATGAAGATTAGCCAACAGGGGCTGTAAAAATTTACTCTAGGTTGATTATCAGCTGGCAACCCAGTAACCTTTTTACTGCACAGGTTCAATTTCCTCGTGCACTTTGTTGAGTTGTATAGAATGTATTATTAATTGATAATAGTATGGAGACTATTATCCATAGGTGAGATTGAACTATTTTTTGGCCCAAAGCTCGGCCAGTATTTCCAATTAAATACTCTTTAAGTCATACTTGTAGGGATTTGTTACCTATACTCTAGTACACCTGATCTTCACTAAGATACCCTGGTGACAGTCTATCTCAGCCCAACACACAGTTGGTAGCTATCCATGATTGTGGTTCCTTCATCTCTAAATCCCTTCTCAGATCTTTACTCTTCTCTCTGAGAGTCTTCCAATTATTGCCTTCTTCAATAATATCATTGAGATAGAATGACACAATAGAAGCTGATAGTCTAACTATACACCGAATTGATAATGTAACTAAATATAAACTCTAAACTCTGTAAAGCTAATTTTTTATTATAGTAAATCATAGGAAATTATATAGTGGGGAATTTGACTGTCTAACCCTCAGTTGACACCTCTTCGATGAAATGGCAGCCATTGCTGTTGAATCACCCATCTTCTTCTTGGCAGCGATGGTCTTCCCCATCCTGGCTAGGATTCTGTCATTGGACATCCTCAAGACCTCAAATGGAAAGAGTCGGAAAACGTGTCCCTAACGTTTTCCTCTTGATCCAAGCAAACCAACCATAATTAGCTACTGACCTGCTTAGGTAATGGGACTTATTACCCACTATGGCAGGCCACACACCTACTGATCTATTCACTAGTTGAAGCAGCATCACTTGCCTCACAACTTGCTATTCATTCCCAATCAGTCGGTGATAAAACCTGACTGATCCCAATTGGTACACCTGATAGTTAATCACTATCAGATGCCTCTATCTCTTTGGCAACTCCACCCAATGAGATCTTAAGTATTCATCCGGATCAATCCCTAATGGATACAACCAGGTGAATGTCCCAAAATCCCCCAAATGTAGTTCCTCCGAAACTTGGGCCAACCAATTTCTAATTTACTTCACTTAGGGAATTTTCCCCTAGCGATACCAGGTAATCTAGCAGGCTGAGATTATGGGCAAAAATCCCAACACATCCCCCCTCTTGCCTAGATTTCCAGCGAGAAAAGGACTGGGGCATGAGAACACCACTTTGGACACCTGATCAAATATTTCATTGGTTCAAGCGGAGTACACTCATCAATACTCAACGCTGCTCAGGATGACCTTTGGCATATGGTGTTCTTCCTCTTCCTCCTCGCTACCACCTTCTCAGAGTGTGGTCCCCACGACCTGCTGTCATGCTGGGCTGATCAATTTGCTCATGTTGATATTAGTCCTGGGATCCAGTTTTCCCCCCGTCAGGGTATATGACCCACTGTCATAACCAGAATTCCTGGTCCGGCGTCCTTGATTTCCTGATTTTCTTCTTATCTTAGACAGGAGACTCTTACCATCAATGCTTGTTTCACGGCTTAATTAAGTATTTTTTTTGCCCTTGTTATTTTGCCCATAACCCCTTGGCATAAGTCAATTTTAATTTTTCCCTTGGAGAGCTTATCTCATTAATATTGATAATAATTTCCCCAAGATTGGAGCTTAAGGGATTAAAGAGTGCATAATGTCAACTTCTATATTTGTCTAACATCCCGCTCTTGTCCAGCTCATATGTCAAATTCCGAGTCTTTCTACTAGCAGCTCCTCAATAGTCTGTCTGATCCAGACCTCCGTCTCTTCCAGCAGATGAGTTGGGATGCTCGACAGAACCTTTTTTTATAGCCCTTCCACAACTCATACGCCTAGTCTGGCGCAACCAGCTAGTCCTTCCATCAATTTATCAGAAATGGTAACTAATCCCTCCAAAACCAGGCTGGCCATTGTTTCAAACAACTCTAAGCTGACTCTTTCTCTGCAGTCAATTCCAGAGTTGGACTTCAAAACTCTCCTGGATTCAGCTCCTTTTTCTGATGCTCCAAACATCATCATAGATGCTCTGGAGATTATGCCATTTGCTCTAGATCATTCATTTCTGGCTGGGTCAGAACTTCTCCCTGAGTTCCTCTTCCAACTCAGTCAATTTTACAAACCCGCTGTTATGGTCTCTGAGCTCATAATTGGTAACAGCATTCATTTTGTGCTCCCCTACGCTGAACTCTGGGCCCAAGTCACTGAGGCTTTGACTTTAGTGCTGAATTCCTCGGATCTTGATACCCTTCTGGATCAGGATACTGCCACTTATGCTCTTGCTTTGCTGGCCAAGTTCTTCAAAGTTGGTTCACAAAGATTCCAGCCTCTCCTGGGTTCCACCGTTCATTCAGCTTTAGCTTCCAAGAAGCCTGTAGTTGCCGCTTGCAGGATGCAATCCGCTCTTTGCATGACTATCTCTTCTCTGGAGCTTCCCATCAGCATCTTCTGCTGATGGCGTTGATAGGGGGCATGATTCAGCAACCCCTGTTGAGCATCCCTTTTTCGTTGCTGGCCCACATGTCTGGTGTCCCTGATGAAGCCCATCAGCAGGTGCTCAGGACTAATCTTCTAGCTCCAGTACCATATCAGGATTACTCAGGGTCATTCACTGATTGCCTCTTTTTATAATGTTGCTTTCCTCCCCACTCTGTGGTTTTGCGTTTGTCTTCCTCCAACATCTTAATTTCCCTTCCCCTAGTTGCTTTTTCTCAGGGCTCGGCATCCACTTAATGAATGTGGTTTCATGTAGGTCTCGCCCTCACTAGTGTCAGATCACATATCGATTTTAACAGGCTGTTCATTCCTACTGTGATCCATCCTCCCTCCCCCAAGAGGTGACATAGGCGTAATCATCCCCATACCAAGGACAATCAATAAAAATAAAAATTATAAAAATATATCAGCTTTTTTCCACTGCATTTTAAATTTTTTTTCCAATATCTTTTATCAAATTTTTATCTTTATTCTTCTTTTTTACTATGGGACTTGACCTTGTTTTGGTTCAGCAGTCCATCTTTTCCCCCAAACTGGGTCCTAGGTACTTAAGCCTGCCAGTTTTCCATGGTTCAGAGGTCATTTTTTCAGACTTGACCATCTAGACTGGTTCAGAGGTCCTTTTTTTGGACTTGAACTAATCATCAGGACATTACCAACTTAATGATTCATCAGTACTTTGGGAACTCTTTTATTTTTTCATTGATCCAACACTTAAATAATTAGTGTGGACTCAATTCACAACTCTTCCATCCAAGAGATTCTTGATGGAGTAGGCATCAGTCGCCATTTTGGCAATAAATTCAAACGGACCTGACTACAATGCATCTAGTTGGTTCTTCTTCTGAAACCATGCATATCGCAATAGGGTATTCTTTTATATTTGATATTTTGCTAAGGCCAGTCAGTTCTTATCATCTATCAATTTTGCTCGTATCCTTTTCTTCAATGTAGTATTGAGTGCTTGCAATTGCATATTGATTAGGATACTCATTAGTTGGTTCAAGTATTGCTTGGTACTCATCCCCAACATAGGTTCCACCACCAAATATAAAATTGGCGGCAGCGCAGCCTTTCTCCCATACAACAACTCAAATGGAATTTTTCCCGTCGCCATATGATGACTGATATTGTAGGCAAACGTCACCAAACTCAGGTACATTCCCCATAGAGAAGTTCTTCTTGCGACCAGCTTCCTCAGCATCACAACCAGCATCCCATTGACCCATTCTACCAGTCCATTCATCTCCAGCCGGTATGGTATTGACATGACTCCTTGGATCCCCATTATTTCTTTTAACCTCAGGATCACATGAGATGTGAAGTTGGTCCCAATGTCACTCAGCAGGACCTGCGGGCATCCATGCTGGTATACCACTTGATCCAGGATGAACCTCGCGGTACTGGTAGTGTCTACTCTGGTTAGGGCCTTCATCTCAACCCATCTCATCAGATGGTTGATGGTAACTATGATGTACTTGACTCCCCCTATGCTCATCATCAGAGGTCCCATCACATTGATGGACACCGTGTGCCAGGCAAATCCAGGGCAGACCAGTTGATATCCAGTTGTATGCTTGTGTGGTTTGTGCAGCTGGCACTCCACGCAACAAGCCAGATAATCCGTGACATCATAGTTGATTGATTCCCAGTAATACTGGCAAATATGGTTGGTTGTTTTTCTCAGGCCTCCATGACTGACAACCTTGTGAGCTGCTTGTACTATCGCTGCTCTTTCTGACAGTTTCAGGAATAATAACCGCTTCCCATTGATCATCTTAAACACTAGTCCATCCATGGTCTTGGTATTTTTTTATCACTTTCCTAAGTGCACCTTGGATTTCTCAGGGCTCATCCCCAATTCTTCCTTTGACCATTCTCTGGAATAGCTCATCCGCCTGCGGGTATACCAACTGGACCATTGGCAACCGCGATAAGCCATCCACGTTCTGATGAGAAGCCCCCGCTCAGTGGACTATCTCATAATTGTAAGCCTGAAGCTTAGCGCCCATCGGGTCACTCATCATTCTGGTTCTCTTAGATTGTGCAGCCAATGCAGCGAAGAGTGGTCTGTCACCACCTTAAAGTGCATTCCGTGGATGTACACCTGACACTGTTTACATGCATAAATTACCGCAAGGCATTCCCACTCAGTCACGGTGTAGTTCCTTTCAGCAGCTGAGATTGTCTGGCTCACATATGCCACTGTATGTTCATCTCCAAGTTTGTCTACTTGGCTCAGTATGGCGCCAATTGCCATCAACAAAGCATCAGTTTGAACGATAAACTCCCGATCAAAATTCAGATATTTCAGAATTGGCAAATTGATCAAATAACGGCATAACTCATTGAAGGAGTCCTGGGCCCCTTCATTCCATACAA